>PVHY01012004.1:0-45901 GCA_004024945.1 Uropsilus gracilis
AGAGAGAGAGAGAGAGGGAGGAGAGAAAATTAATTGCATGTATTGATCCCTATGATAACAAGCTAATATCAGTTAATAGAACAGAGAATTTCCATGAGTTTAGTTTAGTCTGAGTGGTTGGCAAAGGGTTCTCTGTAAAGGACTGTCTGAGTTGACATCAGAGAGATGAAGTGGTGACCAGGCAGAAGATACAGTCAATATGCAGGCTTTAAGACAGCAGTGAAGTTAGCCAGGCATGGTGATACACGTCTGTAATCCAAGCACTGAAAGGCAGAGAGGACAGGGATCGCTTGAGTTCGCAGGTTCGAGACTACCACGGGCAACATAGTGAGACCTGGTCTTGAAAAGGCATCTGGGTGTGATGGTAGGTGCCTGTAATCCCAGCTACCTGGGAGGCTGAGGCTGGGGGTCACCTTGTGGGATCGGGACTACCCTGGGCAACATAGCAAGATCTAGTCTCAAAAAAAAAAATAATAATAAGACAGCAGTGAAGTTAGTGGACAGCTCCAGTATTCAAACAGAAAGACTGAAATACAGGTTTAAAATGAAAAATCAAATACAAAACTCAAAAACCTCTCAGTCTTTGGATGATAGCGTTGATGAGCCCATTTGGAGGCAAATACAGCTAGAAAAGCAGCTGAGGATGAGTGCTGGTGACCAGCCGCACTGAAAAGCCAGATGAAGTCAGCAGAGATGACTATGGCCAGAGGGGGCCAGACAGGCCGACGGAAGGCTCCATGCATGGCAGAGAAGGCCATGTCTCAGACTCAGCAGAGAGATTCCTGCCATGGCCTTAACTCCAGCAAGTGGTCATTTGTGACGTAATAAAGGTAGGTTCTGTGGAGGCAGGTGGGGGCAAAGGCCTGATGGGAGAGTCTGAAGAAGGGAAAGGTTGCTGAGAGAGTACAGGTGCCAAAATTCTTTCAAAGACACTTACTTGCTTTAAAGGGGAGCAGAGAGCCAGGCACGGTGGCTCGTGCCTGTAAGCTTCAGCCTATGAAGGGGCTGGGGCTAGGGATCGCGGTTCAAGCCCCCCTGGGGCCCATAACGAGACCTAATTCCAAAAAAATAGCTGGGCGTGGTGGCGCGCGCCTGTAATCCCAGCTACCTGGGAAGCTGAGGCTGGGGATTGCTTGAGTCTGTGGTACCCCGGGCAACGTGAGCCTGCAGTTCCACGGGCAAAAATAGTGAGACCTAGTCTCAAAAAAAAAGGGGGGGAGCAGAGAAGTAGCACAGAAAAAATCTAGAAGGACCCTTTGGGGATACAGGAAGCAGAAGATATGGACTCTCACAGAGCCGCAGAAAAATCCAAGCCACTTCTACCCCTACCCTGGGCTTGACCTTACAAGTGTGAGTCTTTGTTGCCCCCAGGTCAGAGTGTCTTCTTCCATGTGTGTATCCCCATGGACCTGGCACCATGGTGGACTCACCAATGCCTATAGTTCTGATACCAAGTCTGAGAGAGAGGAACCACCCACTTTTCGATCATCTCTGAATCTAGCGCATTTCTAGGGGTCATTTGTGCTGTTTGTAATCTCAGCCACACTGAGATGTTGCAAGGTCTATTTTGTCGGTGTCAGGAGATCTGATTTCAGTCCTGTCTTTCTCACTCACTCTGCCACAGCAATCCCTCAGTCCTCAGTTTCTTCAGCTGTAGAGTAGAATGAAATTCCAAGGAATTCCAAGAGACCCCAACCAATTCTATTTTTTTTTGAGACTTGTTCTACTAGTTCTCGATATGTTACCCAGGGTAGTCCCGATCCGCGGACTCGTGATGCCCAGCCTCAGTCGCCCAGGTAGCTGGGATTACAGATGACCACCACCGTGCCCAGCTGCTTTTTCAAGACCAAGTGTCTCTATATTCCCCAGGGTAGTCTCAAACCCATGAACTCAAATGATCCCAGGCCTCTTGCCTCCCAGCTCTTGGACTACAGGCGCATGCCACCACACCCGGCTCCAACCAATTCTAAAAGGGAACAAACTTGTAAATGCTTGTGCCATTTTTCAGGATTCAGAAGCTATGAAGACTTTCTGAGCAGCAGAAATATTTAGCTCAGGAGTCAGGTTCTTCTGCCCCCCCTGCCAAAACAAGTGCTAGGTCAACCTCCTCCTCACCTTGGTGCAGCTACTCACCCAGTTTCTCCTGAACCTCCTCCCTACCTTTCCCCCTTCAGTTTCTGTCTCTAACTTTTCCAATTATCTGTTTCCTCTGGCGTTGTCTAAAGCGCCAGGATTATTGTTACAGGAGAAGCTATCAGCTCAGCCTTTGACAAGACATCAAGACAGACAGGCAAGTTAGGGTATTAGGCCGTCAGTCTCAGGGCCCTTCCGAATGTTAGAACAATTTTGGAGAATTACAAGCAATAGAAAATCACTTCGGGTGTTCACAAGATGGAAAGTGGGAGGCATGATGAAGATTTGGGAGAGAAGGCAGAAGAGGGCTTTCCTGGAGTTCAAAGTCATGCAACATCTTCCAGGGATGTTCACTTAACCCTCACTCTTCTGGAGAAAGTCCCAGGAGCCCCTCAAGTTCAAAGAGTGAAGATTATTCTTCCAAGACCTGCACAAGTCAGCATATTTTCAGAGAGCAGCCTTTGCCAGGTTGAATCCCAGAGCTAAGCCAGACACACCTGCTCTTCAGACATACCTGCCTAAGTTGGGGAGAAAGGTGCATGTGGGAATACCACAAAGAGAGAACAGACAAAAGAGTGTGGGGTGAGAGGAGGGAAAGATTGATTCCGACCAGGGGCAAAGGACAAGTGACTTTACAGAAGAGGTGATTTGGAAGTACATCTTGAAGAACAAATAGAACATTAAGATACTCTCACATCACCATTCATGAACAATATGATCAAAGTGACAAGAACATATATTGCTTATCTCATGCTACCATGTCTGGGCCTTGTAACTCAGCATACATATTTAAAATTATCCAATAATTTACAATAACCCTTCTAGTCCCCACTAGTCCTTAGTTTCTTCATCTATAAATAGAATGAAATTCCAAGAAATTCCAAATAGACACTATTACTATCCCCATTTTACAGATGAGGAAACTGAGAAACAGAATGAAGTACTTACCTAAAGAAATTTAGCCAGTAGCCATCTGAGTAAGGATACCTGAGAGACTCATCTGAAACAGACCCTGGGTAGCTCTTGCATCCTCTCAGGGGAAATGAGAGAATGTTGACGGGCAGAAGAAACCTTAACCAGGAAGACCAGAGCTCATTACAGACTCCACCACTTAGCACTTGGGCAGCCACTCAGGTGACTGGGGCAGGTACTCAGATGTTCTCAGTCTCAGGTTTCCTGGAGGAGCTAATGTGACCCTAGATATCCAGAAACATCCAGAATAGTGGCAGAGCCAGGAATCCAGATCTGCATTCAGCTCAAGGCTTGTGCTTTTGTCAAACACCTGTGGTGAGCAGACACGAGGGAAGCGCCTCGGGGAGAAAGATAAAGGAGGCCAAATCTCTGCTCTTGTAGAAAATGCAGGGTGGGGACTGCCTTGGCAGCAGCGTGCCCATCTGCCTGCTCCCAGATGAGGGCAATGAGCTCTTTCAGGATTGCTCCCAGGGCCTATTCTCTGCCCGCTCCTGGGCTGCTCCCCAGGTCTAAGCCATGCTCTATTGGACAACAAAGGTTGACGTGGACAAAGCCGAATGCAGAGATGTGTATCTGCAGAGCGAGACTGCAGAGGCCACATGGAAGAGAGAGAAATGAAAGAGAGGACAGTGTTGAGACCATGAGGACCCAAGAGGGGGCAGTGGAGTTTGCTTAGCGAAAGGACAAGACCTTGTGTCTAAAGTGTTAGGGGGACAAGGAACAAAAACAGACTCAGCACATCTGAGGGGAACCCTTCGACCAGAGACCACAAGAAGCTATAAACCTCCAGCCAGCTAGCTCACAGTGGTATTGGTCTGTGCCCACACTGCCCGATCAGTTCTCCCCATGTAAACTTTCCATGGTTCCAGGGTCTTGGACATTCACAAAGTCCCCAGAACAAAGGTTGGAGGCCTTGAACCACTTATGGGATGATTATAACCTGAAAGAAACGTCTCAGCCTCTGACCAAGGTGGGACTACAAGGAGTCAGCTTGAAATTGCCTCAGTTTTCTGGGTGATGATGGAGTGAGAGAAAGGGAGGCCTTGGGGAGACAGTCTCTAGGCTGAAAGCTGTCCGGTGCCAGCTCACAAAGGAGAATGAGAGCAATTCTGTTTGTGTAGACAAGGGCTAGAGTCAAGCTAGCCTTCATCAGAGAGGTCTTGTCTTCTGACCACCAGATCTTGAGGTAGAGAATGACAATCATGAAGTCCAGCAGGAACAAGCCCCGGGCTTCGATTGGAGGGCCTGGGAAGGCAGGAGGTACCAAGAAAGAAACATGGCTCAGGATAGAAAACAGGATCCCCTGGATCTGAGCTCGAATGGCAGTGGAGGGAGCAAGGCTAGACCCCAGAACATGAGGCCAGCACCCCTCTTTCCTAGTGTCAAGGATACTCAAGCCCTGTAAAAGGGGGAGTCACAGATGGAGCCAGGTGTCTCCAGCTTGGGGTGGGGTATGGTTGAGGTAGGAACTGATAGCTGGACAGCACTTGATATTTAAAGAAGGAGATGAAGCTTTCATATTTGATCCCAAAGCCAAATGCCTCTACCCAAGATCTAAGGAATACACATAAAGAGAAGTTTATATGAAAAAAAAATGTAGAGATAGATGACTGCAAGCTTTATAGAAGCCAGCCCTAAATCAAACCTAGACTTGTTCCAGTCATCTCGAATGCAAGGCAGTTGGATATACTGTCAGGATTGCACAGAAGCATCTTTCTAAGCTGGAGAAAAAGGAACTGGAAAGTAAATCTGCTTGAACCAGTGACTGGGTTAAAAACTCTGAGACCAGCAAGTCTGACAAACATGGGCTCAAACCCTCTGCAAGCTCAGGCGAGCTTTTGTGTTTCCCTATGCCTTATTTTTCTCAATTGGAAAGGTTATTTGGAAGATTAGAGAAAACAAATATGAAACAATAGCTAGAATACTTGGCACAAAATAAATGGTTCAAAATACAGAAGCTTTTAATGAGAAGGTAAAGGTGATAATGATGGGGATGATGGAGGTGGTAGTAGTGGTGGTGGTGGTGATGATGATAGTTATGGTGATGATGGTGGTGGTGATGTGCTGATAGTGATGATGGTGGTGTTGATAATGGTGATGATGATGATAATCACAGTGATAATGAAGATAAATAGGAGGAAAACTTGCCCTTTAATTAAGCCAAACTGCGATGACATTCTCACCACACCTCATAGATCTTGGAGACTCTTAAAACCTTGAGAGATTGAGAATAATTACCCAGTAAGGAAGGAAAAACAATGGTAAGGGCTCTAGGTCCCTGAGAAGAGAAATAACTTCATTTCCCAATCAGCTGCAGCTCATATTCAGGGTGGACAAGAAGATGGCTGTCATCAGCTGGGACCTCAGGTGGTACTTTCACATTCCTCATCTGTTTCACACCTAACATGCTGAGGTGGAGGCTGCACTTTCAGGAGAGGGAACAGCCTGTACCCAGCCCCACTTGGGAGGGGTAGGATGACTGGAGGGAGAAGAACAAAGAGCGCATGGAGAGGAAGGAGTGGAGTCAAAGAACTGAACTAATAAACTCCTAGCACATAGTAGGTGCTCGGAAACTGGGACTTGGATGCATAGCAGAGTTGGGGTACACCAAGACTGCTGGGGTGCTGCTGCCAAGAGAGAGAGCTCCCTGTCAGGGAAGGCATATAAGCCTCAGCAGCCCTTTAGGAGCCCCTTCAGAAGCACAGAAGGACACACGAGGTCGGTCACGACTTGGGTCTCTAAGATCTGGGAGCCATGTCAGCCGTTATTTCCTGTGAACTGGTGAACTGTAGTCCTGTAGTCCTGGGATATTTGAGGCTCCCCTGAAATCTCTCTGAATAGATGCACCCTATTTCCCCTACACAATGGGCCCTTACCATCTCCCTTGGCTGGAGGGGGTGGTGCCCTGCCCAGTCCTAGGCATCAATGCCCCAACAGACGGATTCTCTGTGCACCTTAGTGCCTGCTGAATTTGGCCTCTCCTTCGTTCTTCCATTTTAATGACTCTGTTCTCTCTACACACCACCCTCCAACACACACACACACACACACACAAACACACACACACACACAGTTCCTAGGGATCAGCCCCCACAGCAGGAGGCTCTTTAATTGGTAGCAAAGTTGCCCACACTCAGCTGTGCGGGTGGAAAGGCATTTAGGGGTGTGTGTTCTGTATGGGGAAGAAAAGGGGCTTCTTCAAAACCAAGGAGCTCCAGTAGCTTGTTCAACACCATTTGAAGGTGATAAATTGAACCTGATTTTTTTTGTCATTTTCTCCCTGCCGGTTCTTCTGACAAGTGGCCACTGCTGAGATTGCTGGAGTAGAGAGAATTGCTTTCACCGGCAGCTCCTGCCTCCCAGCAATTCCTTCCCTTTCTCCCTCCCTTGCCCCCTCTCCCTCCTACCCTCCCTTCTTGTCTTTCTCCTTCCCTACCACCTTTCTTGCCCTTCCTCCTTCTTTCCTTCCTCCTCCCTCCCTTTAGGAGTCACCATCTCCCACGACAAGGGTCAGGTTAGCAGGGTAGTGCAGGGGGTTCCTAAAGACCCAGGACATGCCCAGACTGCTGAGCTCTGAAAAGAAAGATCTGGAAAGAAGACAAGGTGCATCCATTCACTGGAATGTGACTATGGCGTCTGGGGATTTGGTCCAAAATCTCAGGCTCTGAAAGCCCTCCCTGATCCATGTCTCCCTCCTCATGGAACTGATTCATTCTTCAAGCATTTATTGAGCATGTGGTATCCCTATACTAGGGAGAACTAAGTAAACGGACAGACAAATCCTTGCCCTGTGAATAAGAGAGGAGGCGTGAGCAACAAACATTCTAAATCAGGAAATTATATATATTTAGAGGGCATTCAGAGGTGTGTTAAATAAAAGCAGAGGAGTGAAGGGATGTCTGCAAAGTGTGTGGTGGGAGTGGAGAGGTTATTTCAATAAGTTCAACAAGGTCGCTCTTCCTCAGTGGCCTCAGCACGAAGCCCTGAGCGCGTCCTCCAATTTGCTCCTCCCTTGCTCACTCCTCCATTCAGATATTCAATCAGTCACTAAGTTAATCGCTCAGTCCTCTGCCTCAGTTTCTCTATTCACTAATTCAATCCCTCTCCATTCGCTTGCAGCTCACCCAGGAGGGTGTCACACAGGGACCCCTCTCCATCTCCATCCATGGACACACCCCATGCCCCTACTCTTCTGCAACTTTGCATCTATTGCTGTCATAGCTGGAAATGCTACTTCCCACTCATCTGCAGCTAAGGCTTAAAAGACTTAAGGCTTAGAGACTGTCCCTGTCGCCGGCATCTCAGACTTGCAGCCTCAGTAAAGGGCTTGCTTTGCAGTCATCCCAATTTGGTAGGCTCCTCATTGATTCTAGCAGTTAAAGTAGATCATTGACTGACAGCCTCAGCCTTTTCTGCACAGGATTTTTAATCATGAACAGATGAGAAGAGCAAAGAAAACAGCCATGCAAGTCTCTCCTTGAGGTCCCCTCCCTCCTGAAGAGTGATGCTGTCCTTTTATCCTTTTCTCCTTGGCCCAGGTACACCCACCCCCACGCATGCTCACACCCGTTGGTCCGCACCAGAGGGTGGAGGGCATGGTGCCACAGGTGCTGATCATAGGGGCTAATGGCACAAGAGTGTGAAAAACCCTTTCAACTCATTCCCTACGGACTCCAGTTCAGGGTTTCAATGCCCCTGTTTCTCTCTCCCACAGCATAATGCCAGCAGTTGCATTTGTAGCCTGACAGCCCCCCCCCCCGTCTCCCACCCCAAACCCCACACACAAAACTATGAGCTCCTTGAATTTGGAGAAGCATCTTAGCCACCTGGCATTATCTTGGGCATGAACAGATATTCAGTAAGTACTTGTAAAGTCAACCAATTATCAGGATCTGTCTGGACAGAGGTTTGGAAGAAGAATCACTGACCCACCAAAGACACACACACTTCAGAGCACTTGAAAGGCGCCTCCGGGATGGTACCTGTCTGCACCAGGCACAGCACAGACCTGGCCTGGCACCACACCACTCCTATGAGGCTGGCACTTTAACTCCACCTCATAGCAAAGACGCCAAAGCCAAAGACCATAAGTAGTGCTGGACAGTAGATGGCCCAGCTGGAAGTGCCCCCAAGTCAGTCTGACAGCCCCCCAGCCTTCTCTTGCCACATCCCAAGCCACCTCCCTTATACAAGCCAAATCCCATCTGGCCAGTTTGAAAACGAGTCTGGAGCTCTGGGGCCATGTTCACCCGGGCCTGCCCCCCCCCCCCACTTGGCTCTCTGTATGGGCTGGTAGAAGATTATTTTCCTGAGTCTGCATTGAAAGTGGGCCAGACCTCCCCAAGACCACCGCACCCTGGCCTCGGACCTTTTAACTGGTAATTACTCTGCACACACAGTGTGAGATCATCCATTAACCTGAGGCCAAAGAGCGCCCTGCTAATCAGCCAGCTCCGATTCCATCAAGCCCTGGGGTTGATTGCGGACCTTCATCACAGAGGGAGGCTCAGTCAGGCTGCCCAGCCCTCCTCCAAGGCCCCAAGGGGAAGAAAGTTTTATTATCCCAGGCCTGACACTTGGCAGCCTCTTCGAGGAAAGGTGGTCAGAGGCCACGTCTCAGTTTAATAACCATGTGAGACCAAAGGAGGAGAAGCTTGGGGCAGGCTGAGAGGATGGAGCCGGAGGCAAAGATCACAGGAAGAAAAGGAAGGGAAGCGTTTGAGCACAGTGGCTCCAACTTCTTGAGGATTCTGTGCCAAACACTGGACAGGGTACATCACTGACCTTGCCTTTCATCTTCAAGGAATGTTGCAAGGAGGTCCTCTGCGCCCGCCTGCAGTGGGGAAGCGAAGGTGCCAGGCAGTTAAGAAACTTTCCAAGGTCATACAGTTTGGCAGGAGACAGAGCTGAGACCCAAACAATCTTTCTGAGTGCAGAATCTACCCTCTCCACCATCCCCAACTCAGACTGAGTTCTGTGTCAAGGTGACAACAAAGCTGAAATACAGGTGAGAAAGAGGGTGCCCCGC
The DNA here is from genome assembly GCA_004024945.1 of Uropsilus gracilis. NCBI lineage: Eukaryota > Metazoa > Chordata > Mammalia > Eulipotyphla > Talpidae > Uropsilus > Uropsilus gracilis. The sequence continues at coordinate 9,134 of PVHY01012004.1, forward strand.
CCATTCTGGCCACATTTGCATTTGAAGAGAATGGTGATTAACCTATGGGAGAGGTTCAACAATAGGGGGAGCCCAATTAGCCAGGAGAACTCTTAAATCTCTCTGGGACTCCACTTAAAATAATCCCCATCTGGCACAGTGGTGCATGTCTTTAATTGCAGTCTGCAGAAATAAGGCAGAGGCTAGGAGTCACTTGAGTTCCCTAGTTCGAGACCTGCCCGGTAACATAGTGAGACCTAGTCTCAAAAAATAGCTGGGCTTGGTGGCCCATGCTAGCTACCTGGGAGACTGAGACCAGGATCAAGTTTTGAGTCCCTGGTAGCCTGGGCAACATGAGCCTGTGGTTCCCAGAGCAACAAAGCAAGACCTAGTCTCAAAAAAAAAAAAAATCCCCATCCTTCCTGTTTTCTTGATCACCCTTGAACAAGGAAGAACAGACGCTTGAGGCTGCCGATTTGTTTTTATCAAATTCTTTGGAGAATAAAAATAAATAGGTCTGATCTTTCTGGCCTCTTTGGAGCAAGGTAACCAAGTCCTGGCATGGAGACTTGCACCTTGAGTGGGACAGGCTGGAGAGGGATGGCACCTCGCTGGTAGCTGGAAACAAATCAGTGGTGTCATCCCCTATGTGTATTTGTTGTTGAGACTAGGTCTCGCTATTTTTGCCTGTGGAACCGCAGGCTCACGTTGCCCAGGGTACCATGGACTCAAGTAATCTCCAGCCCCAGCTTCCCAGGTAGCTGGGATTACAGGCGCATGCCACCACACCCAGCTATTTTTTTGGAACTAGGTCTCTCTATGTGCCCCCAGTAGGACTCGAACAGCTATCCCTGGTCCCGCTGCAGCTTCCTAGGCTACCGCTTACAGGTATGCGCCATCATCCCCTATATGATGGTGTTCTGGAAACCAGGAAATGGATGAAAGGATAACTGACTTGAGACAGGTGACCCCAGAAGCTTGCCCAGGACAAGGGGAACCCCCCCATGACCAGGGTCCCTTGTCTAATTCATGCACCTATGTACTGGGTTCTCCACTCCTATGATACCTTCACTGTTCACAGTGCCTTAATCTCCTGCTTACCCTGCTCGATGGCCTCCTCAGTACCTCCCTGCCTCTGTTCTTACTCTGTAATGAAGTCTTGCTAGAGGAGCAAGAGTGAGCTTCCCAAGGAACTCTCAGTTCATCATCCCCTTGGTGGTGATGGAAAGAAGAAGTGAAGTCAAAGCCAGGTAAAGTCAAAACTCCTCACCAAGGTCTATGCTCAGACCCAGAGGGTTTCCCTGACTTCACCCCCAGCTACCACCAGCATCACTTACCTTTCAGTTCTCAAATGCACTTGCTCTCCCTGCCCTTGCTGTCACCATGATTCCACATCATGGCTATTCCTGGGCAGAAACCTTCTCCCATCCCCACCCCCCACCATGTCTAGAGCAGCTCGAGCCACCCACTCACTGCTGTTGTCCTACTTTATTTAATGTCTTCATAGCACTTACATCTAAAATTACCCATTTCTTCTGTTTGTTTGTCTTTACCACTAAAATACTGGCATCCAGAGGTTAAGGATTCCTGGCTTATTCACTGTTGTAGACTCCAACAGCTAGAATAGTATCTTATAAGGAGCAGGTGCTCTGTAAATATTTTTGAATGAATAGTGCTAAAATTAGGGTCCTGGGATGAGTAAAGGATGAGAGCTTCATGGCAGAGGGATTAGAGGCAGAATAAGTAATGGTATCATTCATATAAATCTAGCTCCTACATTTAGGTACAAGGATATGAAAAACCTCAGTGAAACAACTAGTTTCAAAGGATTCTTGTTTTTTTTATTTTCTTCTTACATCATGGTTCTCCCCTCGAGTGAAGCCCCCATAATTTTCCTACCACCATAGACCCATAAGCTGTCACCATAGTCCCTCTGCTCGTCCCCTTCTTCATCTGACTCTTCTCCCTCCCCACTTCTTGCTGTTTGCCTCAAATCTATGGTCAGCTAGCAAGTTTTGTCTTTTTCTTGACCCCAAAGGGTCATTCTTCACTAGTCGCTCTCCACCAGTCCCCCAGTGAGTGCCAGGTGAATTGGCATCATCGTTGCCCTGCATCATTTCTCTACAGCCTCCCCATTAGCTCTCCAGTGCTGCCATGCCGCTTCCAAGCAGTCCTCCATCATGCAGCTATATGACTGGTTTCTTGTTCTCTTCAAGGCTGGTTAAAAACGTCAATGGCTTCCACATAACTATTGGATAAAGTCCACGCTCATCTACATGTCCTCCAAAATCCTCAATACCTGGCTCCTAGAAACCCTCCATGACTAAGAACAAGAAGGAGGAGGGCAGAGCATGGAGAGAGACAAAGGAAGCTCACCCAGCACACCTGCTGGCTCCAGAGAACTGGCTCCCACTCTGGGAAGGACATGGCCTTTCCCCTTCCACCCAGCAATCTCCCCTCCCAGCCTGAGCTGTTATTTTCAGTAGTAGTTCAAGTCACAAAGTGTTGTTGGTAAAACACCCTGAGAGTCTTCAAGCCCTATTGAAATTCTCTGCCTCTCCCCAACTCTCCTGGTAGCATTGCAGGATTACTGTGGCTCATATTCATCTGTCTCCAAAAGATTAAACCATCCCCTGGAAAAGGCCACCGTTTCCCGGAGGAGGAAAGCCCATTTATGCTCATTCCCTCAAGAAACCAACTTATCAGGGAGGGGAAAAAAAAAAGAGTACAGGCCAATTCCTTTCCTGACTTGGGAAGAAGCTGCTGTTTTTCACCAGGGGGACCCACTGCATCTACTGGGGGAGCAACTGGGGTATCTGTTGATTCATCAAAGGCAGTCCACCCACAAAGTTCTGTTTGAATGGAATGTTGAGAAAACTAATGGCAGCAACAATGCTAGCCACAGAGAAACTGGTCTGCATTTAGTAAACCCTTCTTGTATTATCCTTAAGGCTCTGCTGTTCAGCACCAAAATGAATTCTCTAACTTGACTCTATCCTGCAGGATAGCTCCTATTACTAGCTTCATTTTATGATGAGGAAACTGAGGCACAGAAAGGTTAAGTGACCATCCAAAGCTCATCTAACTAGCAATGAAATTGGGTCAAAAATGGGCAGAAGCCGCTAACCAACAAACCACAGGTCTGCATCACCCGCGCATAGCAGTTGCTACTCAAATGCAGTTCAACAACAGGGATTTTATTTACAAGGGAATTCAACAGGGAAAACATAAGTCCTCAAAACCACAAGTGGCCAGTTATCTTACCCAAGTCATCATTTTCAGTCCCAAAAGTCCCAAAGATACATGTCCAAGATGGCACCCCTTTGCCCCTACAAACCTGAGACAGGCACTCTGCAAAGTGCCAGTCTTTCTCTGGCATCTTCTCTTCACTTCTTCTCCAGTGTTCTGCACTACTCCACTTCTCTAAGGTGCTTCAAATTTCTTCCACAATTGCTGATGTACAAGTCAAATCCCTGGCCATCTCCAGGTACCAGCTCACTATGCCACCTTGCTGTGGTGCCACACTCTCCACACCAGCCACTCTTCTACCAGTTACCATGGCTCCTTGCCACCTCCAGCTCACTCTTTTAGGGGGTTTCCCCTGGCAGGCCACATGGGCCTCTTCTCTCAGTCTGCCATTCTCCTCTCCTTCCTTTCCTTTCCTTCCCCCCCCCCACATCCTTGCTCCTTCCTATCTGCCTTTTAGCGCTTCTCGCTTCTTCTCATGCATCTTTCTCTCAGACCCCACCCACCAGGGCATTTGGTGCTAATATAATTTTTCAACTACATCACTATCCTATTATCAGCAAGAGGCAGAGTTGAACTCAACTCTGAGTCTCTAAAGCATGTTCTCAACCAGATGTTTTGTGTCTCAAGGAATCTTTGGACACGGAGAATATTTTTGACTGTCACAGCTGGGAGAAGAAGTGCCATTGAGTGGTTCTGTAATGGCAGAGCCCAGGCATCTTTCTCAGTACCCTACACTCTACAGGACAGAACTCAACCCCAAAGATCAATAGTGCCAATGTTAGAAACACGAACACCTCTCCTGACACCTCTCCTGACCTACATTGCACCCATCCAATCACTCAGGAAAATGGTGGCCAAGATCACCATTCAATGCCTTGTTAAAACGAACTAAGAATGCTGGGAAGCCCTGAAGAATTCTAAGCAGAGAAGAGATGTAGTGAATTTGAAACTTAAGAAGCAAACACTGACTGCTGGGTGGAAAATGGATCAGAAGGCATGGAAGGGAGGCTACAATGACAATCCAGATGATAATGGACTGGGTGTGTGGTAATGGAAGTGACAGAGATAAGCATGTGGATTTGGGATCTGTTTAGAAGGAGGCAAATGTGACAGGACTTGGTAGAAAGAAAGAGATATCAGGATGACCGCCAGTTTTCTGGCCATGAAAGCAAGCTAAGCATAAATTCACTTCAATCCCCTAGCCCCTCCTGCCCTCTGACTTTTTGGAACTTTCTACTTAACAGGCAACTGTGGGTTTCTGACTTTGGGACCAGCTTCCGCAAAGTTGCTGAGAAAAGAAGTCAAGGCCCACCCTATAAGCTGCAGGCACATGGTGCAAGGTGCCAGAGAGTGGGTGGTGCCTCTCACGGCTGAGCAATCTATGGGGCCTGCACATTCCAGATCATCAGAGCACTTGACTGTGGGTTGGCCATGACCTTGAAAGGCCTGAGCTCCTAGATTTGAGGAAAAGAACTTCCAAAAGCAAGTTGAATCCAAAAAAGAAAAGACTAGTGAACATTAACTCTGACTCTTTACATAGGGAGGGAGTCGGCAGGACACGTGGGCGAGAGGAAGGTCAGCACTCACAAGCAGAAATGATGAAGAGGCATCCTTCAGCCAAATAAAGGACTCTTTAGCAGTGAAAGCTGCTGAACCACCAAAATGTCTCCTTTATCAAGAAATGAGCTCCCTTGCAACAGAATCCAAGCTCAGCACAACCACCTCCAGGCAGATCTACAAATACAAGAGCCCCACCATTTACCAAGTGGGGTGCTAGACTGGACCCCAAAGCCATGTTCTCCCTGAGCATGGAGAATGCAAACAAGGTGGTATCTCCACATTGGCCTTTAAGAAACCCGAATGATTTCTCCAACACTCTTAGAGTGTCTGCCGTACCAATGGAGAAAAATTATGCCAACATCCTGCCCACATCACTTATTAAAAAACACTCCCTATAGGGCAGGGAGAATCTTCCAGACATTTTTTGAAATGTATTAGCGATTTGCTTGCAGCTGCTGACAGAACTTCAATAAACACTCCTTCAATGTAAACGTGTTTCCTCTCTCATCCCTCAAACAGGCACTGGTTTGGGTCGAATCCACCTAAACAATCCTCACTTTCCTCTCTGTGAGTAGGAGTTGGGGCTCCCTGATGATGGAGCAGTTCAAGACTGCCATACCCACATCTTGAACTAAAATCATGGACTCTGGGTCATTCTTACCTGCCTTCTCTCCAGCCCAGAACTTTCTCCTGAGCTCCAGACCCACAGAGTCAAAAGCCCATGAAGCTCGCCTCCAGGATGTCCCATGGGCATCTCAGAGTCACCAGGTCCTCAGAAGAGCTCCACATCTCCCCCACCTGCCACCAAACATACTCCTAGCCCAAAGTCCTTGCTTTCAGGAAATGTCACTAAACCACACCCCTAATGCTTTCAGCATATCTTTGATACTTATCCCTGTGTCCTGCCCCATAACTATTTGCTTCTGCATTAGTTTGGTTTCCCCTAGATGCAAACACTGAGACAGGGATTTAAATGCAAGCGCTTTCTTCAGGGGGTGCAGGAAATCTGGAGTAGAAGAGTGGGGATGTGAGACATGGAGGGAAAAAAAGGAAACCAACCAGAGACTCATTTCTCAAACCATCTGTGCTGTGGGCCATGGCAGCTTAATTCCATGTGGAACTTTAGGAAATGGTGAAGAAACAAGCCCCAGAGTCACAATATCATTTGTTGGTGGAAGGCACTGGGGGGGGAGGGGAAGCAGGCAATGTTAATTATCTTACCCACAGGCAGTTCCCCAGGTTTAGAGGAAGCCTTCCAGCAAAAAGCTACAGATGCCACCATGGAAATTAAACCTTGCAGCAGTGGGATGGGAAAGCAGTGGCCAGGGCATCAACAAAATCTGCTGGAGTATTGATTCTCTAGAGCCCACTCTAGAGCTCTCCTGTGTTCTAGCCTCTCCCCATTCTGCATCCCCCATCTTGTCCAGGCCACCATCTAGCTTTTTGCTGTTCTCACTGATGGTGCCCCTGCCTCCAGCTGGCACCTGATGCCCCTTCTCAAACAGCAGTCTAAGTCAGGCGGCCAACAGAATGGTGACGGCTCTGGTTTGGGACTCCTGGTCTCCCTTCTAAGCACATGACCTCCCCCTAATCACTTAGCATCTCTGGGTCTGTTTTTTTTCTCTTTTTTCAAATGAAAATTGCACCATCATCATAGGGTTACCAAAAGTATTAAATTAGTTGATGTAGGTAAGGTGCTTAAAACAGTGGCAGGCAGATAGCAGGTGTTCAATAAATGCTGATTAACTATCATGACTATTGTGACTTCCATAATAAATAGGATAGTGTCACACATTCTCAGGCTTCCCTTGAGAAGGACCCTGGTGGGTAAGCTTTTACTCTGCTGAAGGATCCAGACCCTAAGGGACCCTAGTGATCCCTTGGGGGACAATTCATCACCCAAGGACTGGAGACACTATAGGTATGGTGGACACGTTGGGGTAAATGTGATGGCTACATCGGTACACTTGGTTGTTAAATCAAGAACCCAAGAACTGATAAGATGCTGATAGGTTAGTTCTCCTCAAGGCTCAGGACATAGTGAAAGGGTTTCATATCCTATACTGCAGCTTTAATCCTTTCAGTAGGTCAGGGTCTTCGGAATCAAGAGAGTAAAAGATTAAAATCTGTCTCCAACACTAATTCATGATGTGTCCCATGGGCAGGTGACTTTCCATTTCCAAACCTCAGTTTACCAATCTATAAAATGAAACCAATACCATAGACCTGCCAGACTACCAGGAGGATCGTCACGCACATAAAAATCCCAGACATACAATAGGCTCAAAGAAAGTTAGATTCTATCTTTCTTGCCACCCACAATGACTAATTTCCCTCACCTTGACCTCCCCAACTGTGCAACAGATCATGTACTCACTTGGCATGTATCTCACCCCCTCCCCACCCATCTCTTTACTCCAGTCATTGCTGTGTGTGCTGCAGGCTGACAATACCTCTCATCTCACCACCATCCCTTCCTGAGCTTACACCAGTGCCTCTGGAGAACTTTCCTATAACCTACTGAACTCCAGCCAGTTGCTAATCAAAATAAATGGGGGTTGCATTACAGCCAGGGAGACACCCCGGACAGGGGTGAGGGGCTTCCATGCAGTCAACAGGATTTGAATAGTTTGTTCACCCTGTTTGGAGGCACAGATGAGCTGAGGAATGAATATGCAGAAACCTGGACACTGACAACTGATCGAGGATGTTTGAGGAAGAGAAAGATGCATGTGAGTAGACATCTGGGTGCTGCACAACCCCTGCAGCTCTTTGTGCCTCACACTATTATTGCACATAAAACCCACCCAAGCAAAAGCAGCATCAGCCATCAGGCAGATGGCAGACCCAACCAGGGAATGTCAAATGACCACCTTCATGTGGGCCTCCAGAAAGCTAAGCAACAGAGTGGCCATGTAGCAGGGTGGAGACGTCACTGGGGTCACAGGCAGGCTCCTGCTCCTTGGAGCTGACTCCGCTGTGGCCCCTGATGCAAGCCTAAGTGAACAGCAGCTGAAACCAAAACTGTGGCACCGAAGTGGCAACGGCAGGACATCAGCTAGCCACTTGGTGGCAGATGCATTGCTTCCAGCTCTTTCTATTGAAAACACAGTAGCAAGTTGGTCCGAGGGCTGTGGGTATTGTTAAGCTGAAAACACAGTAGCAGTCACTCATGTGGGAATTAGAATGCTGCTCCAGATATGGTTTTATGGTCTGTTTGCATTGCCTCTGTCCGCACCACCAATTACTGATTTAAAGGATATGTGACTTGCTAAACAGAATCTTCCACGGTTATCGCTGAGGACCCAAAAGAGAGCAGTGACCATGGTGCATGACCCCAAGACATTTGAACACTTAAATGGTCTGTTAGAGGCACAATTAAGGAGCTAACTCAGGGACAATGATCTGCTGAGTGCGATGCTATCCTCCAAAAGTATATGGTGCAGGGAGGTTGGTAACTGAAATAAATAGGTCCAGGAATGAAAGGTGGAAGTAGGGTTGGCTTGTCTCACCCTCACTTTGTGAGATGCTTACATATATGCACTCTCCTTCTTCCCATTCCACCCTGGAGGAGGGAGACTCGCTCTGAGAATGAGAGAAACTCACCAATGATGTCACGGATAATTCACAGTGACATTCTGTTCTAAACGGGCTTGGGGAAATATCCTCAGTTTTCTCTTCTGTGCAATGGGCTGATAGCTCCGGCCCATGCCTGCTGTGAGCACTTGGTGGGAACTGAGGGCTCATGCAGCATGGGGGGTACTGAGACGATGGACACAGCAGCGTTTGACAACTTCCTTAGTAAACCATTAAAATGGCTGCTTTTCACCTCATTCCATTTTTCATCCTCCAGCCCCCATGGGTTCCTCACCCTAACAGCCCCGTTGATGCCTTTTACTTGGGGACAACCAAGTGGGTGCCTGGCATTCTCCTGCTGAGGGCTTGGAGGGATGAGGGTTCAACTACTCAGAGCTTGTTTTCCAGGGATGACTTCCCCACGAAGAATAGGTGCCACCCAGAACAAAGCCCGGGGTGGTATGCCCCCCAAACAGGCCCAGCAGCCACCCCTTTGTTTGAGAGTCACCTGGCTGTGTCTCTGAATGCTTTTGCAATGGGGTTTTGTTTTTCATTGGTTCTGGCATCTCTTTATCCAGAGTCTGGGATGCTACACTCACACGGCACGTATGAATAATGCATGGTGACCTGAAAAACTCCAGGCGGGTAAATTAAAGATGAGCATAGAAAACTGACTGCTCAGGCTGAACGCAGTGGTGGCCACAGTGGCTGTGCTGCCCATGACCCCACTAGAGGTTGTCCAGGCCCCACCCTGATGGCTTCTTTGCCTGTCTCCCTTCTACAGCACAGAGTCTTCCACCTGGAGCAAGTAATTCTTGCAAAGCTCTGGTCTCTGGTTCTGACCTCACCTCCACAACCTTCAGAACTTATCCTTCCACTCTCCCATTTCCTTTAGTCTTACTAGGAAGTTAAAATTAACCAGAAAAGAATTCAGGCCATATAGGAAATGATGAAAAGTGTCATGTCATCCTCCCCAAGCCCAAATTTGTGATTTTTCCCCAAAGGCGGTGCTTGCACAAAGGTGAGTGCAAATGCCATCGAAATTAGAGGAGGAAGAGGAGTTATTTATTGCATCAACCTGCAGAAGCACCTGCAGATGACACCAGAGGGGCATGTCTTAGTGCCCCCACCCCCCTACTGCCATTGCTTGACTGAACAAATAGGAGCCAAGAGCATCCCCGTGATGGTTTTGGCTTCCCATTCTACAGATGGAAAAACTGAGTCCAGAGTAGAAAAGCCACTCTCCAAGGGCCACACAGAAAGGTCATCATGGAGTCAGAAAGACAGAGCTCTTTCCCAGCACAGCCCTCTGCCCCCCACTCTGGATCGCCTCCCACCCAGTCCCCAGGTGAGTCATCCGGAAAAGGAGGGGGGAGAGAGCTCTGCAGGTGATTTAAGGGAGGGATGCTTCCAGGACCCCCACTCCCTCGGGGTAATTTATGGATGTGTGAGCAGGATGACGGGCTCATTGCTTACACCGTGTAATTCAAAAAATGCAGCTGCCCCAGAAAGATGGGTGAGAGGTATAAAAATATGTACATTTGATGGAGCATATATATGTGTTTGTAAATACAGTCTGTTATTGCTCAGTGTTATTGTATATCCATCATCTTTCTTTGGGTTATTGGAAACATAAAAATCTTAAAGCACTAAAAACACAAAGAACAGTAAGTCACCCAGGAAAGTATATCTTCTCGGGGATGATTTTATGTCGGGAACAGTTTGTGCCTTCAGAAAATAAAGTCTTCGCACTGCCAGGGAGGAAACAGACGACAGACGGTGGGGCTGGAAGAAGGTCCCTACCAGCCCCTGGGCAAACAGGCTTCCAGTGGGGGTTTTGGGGGGGTCAAAGGGAAAAAAACAGGGGGGGGAGATGTAGATGCTCCCCCCTCAGCAGCGCTGCAATTCTGAGCAGGTCATGACCTTGAAGACTGGTTCCTTACCTGTTAATAAGCACCAGGGTGCCTCTGGGGAGGATGGGTCCATAGGTATCAGGTCCTGCCCCCACCCATCACCCCACTGTGAGCAAGTGTCAGATGAGGCTGCACCCAATCGTGACTCTGATGCATCAGCCCCCTCTCTCTCACTGGATTTCCTTCTTGCAGCCCAAGTATCCAAACCATGAAGTGGAACCATAAACTAAATTCCAAGCAGCAGACATAGTCAATAGCCCAGACGTGATTTTTAAGTGAAATTAACGATTTTTTGAATATAGATTTCTTCTCCGGGCCCTTCCCGCCACAACTTCAGAGATTCATGCATCTACACGCATTTGGTAATGTTGTTGAGGCCCAGGGTTCTGTTATAAGTTAAATGTTAAAGAGACCCAGAGGAGAGGGAAGTGTGAGGAGCTTGGGGAGGCGGGGGTCCTTTCACAGATAGGAAGGGGTTGGGGGGCATAGAGATGTGCAGTCATCTCTATGGAGTAGCTGGAATGGGCCAAGCTCTCGTCCTGCCTCCCTGCACCCTCCTGCAGACCTACCACCCAGCTCTGGTTGACACTGGAAAAGGGGTCCCAGCACGGAGGCTCTGCTAGGGCCCCTGAAAGATCTCTCATCACTTTCCATGTGAAGTGGAGATGATCCACATTGTCTTTTGTTCTTTCTGAAGCCCCAGCATAGGAGATGTGAGAGAGAAGTCCGAGTCATTTGCATACAAGGGCTCAATCAGTGTTTCACTGGTGGACTTCAGTTCATTCTTCAGACATTCACTTACGCAACCCCAGAGGCAAAAGACCAGTTATCTTGGTGGCCCCAAATAATGACGTCTCTGTGTCCAGCCTCTGGTGTTTGTTCCCATTTGAATTCTGGGCTTGTGCCCCCCGCCCCCACCCCTGGCCCTCAACCCCCATGAAAGAATAAGAGAATCAAGGAGAAGCCTGAAAAACGTATGATTGTCCACATATTTGCACACGTGGACCCTGCCATGGCTGCGACCTCTCTGCTGTATAGGGAGGGAGGCATGTGCATGGAAGGTGAGTTGTCCCAGCCAGACGCGTTGGCCCTGGTGCCTGCCAGCTGACCACAGACATGCAAGCAAGCTCAGCACTGTCAGCAAGCCCGCCCAGAGAGCAGGACCTGCAACCAACCCTTCGACTGAGGGGGAAAGATAAATTGCATTTGTTATGCAGCAAAAGCCAACAGAGACACTAGGTACTAAGGAACTAGTCCAAAGGCGAGCACGCCTGGGGAAAGCAGTACAGCCAGGCTACAGAAGAGCCACAGGCAAGTGAGATGGTGCTGGGCCCCAGTGGGCTTGGATGAACTACAGGGTCTCCTGATCTTTGGACCAGAGCCCTGGTTTCTGTGGTCCAGCTGCCCACACACATCTGCACATCTCTCTTCTCATCTCCCTGACTTCTATTAGAATACAAATTTCTTTCTCTTATTCCTCCAGCTTACACGGTGGGCACCCACCTCCAGCTTGTACCCCATCACCACCATCCCGGTTCCTGTCTCTCCTACCAGCCTCAGTACCAGCTGCTGACTGCCAGAGGCTGTCAGGTCCACCATCACCCCATTCTTCCATGCGCACAGCTCAACAAAATGAGCAAGAGGAACAAACAATGCTTGTGCCTGATATCTGCATCTACAAAGAAAGAGGGAAGGAGAGGGAGGAGAGAAAGGACACGCAAGCCTCAGAACAGTGACTGATCTCATGACCTGGACAAGCAGCAGATTCGAAAATTCTCCCTACCAGAGGAATGATGAGCACAAGAGAGCAAGATGACAGTTCACAGGTGACATGGTAGTGGGAGAACCTCGGGAGAATCAATTTTTAATTGATTATATTGATTAATATAATTATAATATTATTATTATAAAATAATATTATATATTATTATATTATATATAGTGATATATAATAATACCATATAAATATATTATAAATCAATATATAAATTTATTAATATATTAATTACTTAATATATAAGTTAATTAATGTATAAATTATATAAATATAATATAATATAAATATATAATATTTACATGGATATAAGTATTATTATATATTATATATTATTTGTATTATATTATTATATATTATATGATATGATACAATATAGTTATTATGTAATTAATTGATTAATATGATCAATTTTTCGATCAATTAAATAATTGATTTTTAAAATCAATTTAATAAAATTTTTAAGGTAAAAATAATTGTCCCCACCAATGTAAGCCAGGGAAGAAGAGAGATTTTTGCCAAGTTCATTTTGTGGGATTCGAACTCTGGTTCTGGCTCTTCATCTAAAGTTCTTCCAGCACACTCTGGTGCACACGGAGCCAGCCTCCGGGAAATGCGGAGATGGCTTCAGACAATGCCACAGCATTTATGAAGAGAGCATCCCACGCCGGAGCCCATCCCTCTTATCCACACCTGGTCCTCACAGGCTGGCATGAGCTTCCACCACTGGCAGACAATTTGCTGGATCTTTCGAGCAGCGCCCAACATCGGGTCTGCTAGTGATAATAGCTCAACTCTGATGTCCTCAACAGTGCGGAAAACTTCTGCCATGATTCTCAGGACAAGAGGAAAGACCCCAGGAGTGGGAGCTCTCAGGCTGCCTGGAATAGAGTGAGCTCAGAGTACCTGCCAAGAGGATGGAAAATGCCAGTGGCACGGAACAATCTAGTCGGGAAAAGCAAGCAGGCTCATACCCGCCAGCAGAGAGGCTGGATGGAACCCGGGCAGGCGAATTAGCCCTGTGGGGTCCCTACTCCAGTTGACCAGGACCCATCACCAGGACACAGCCGTGACTCAGGTGACCTCTGGAGGAAATCACACACCTGACCGCCGACCTTGACGGCACCAGGTTAAGCACTCCATGACCTTGGGAAAGTTCCTCTCCGCTCTGCCTACTCAGGTGTAAAACTGAAATGATAAGAGCATCTGTCTCTCAGGTTTGTTTCAAAGTTCAAATATGAAAATGCTGTTACATGCCAAACCCGGGACTGGTTTACATACAGAACATGCTCAGTCTAGGTCAACTATTATGATTATTTTATACCTGAATACCCAGCATTGAAGAGAGAGGCGGGAAGGGCAGGAAGTGGGAAAGAAGGAGGTGACAATGAGTTAGATTTGGGGGAAAGAAGAAAAGGTCACCTGGCATCTGGGAGACGGGGGGGTGAGGGAGGTAGGGCAGATAGATGGCAAAAGCCAGTTCATGGGACACAGGAGATTTAGTGTGAGAAGAAGGGAAAACAAGTTGATGTGTTTGAAGGGTGGAGTTCAAAGTCAGGGCAGGGTGGCAAGAGAGAAAGCTGCAACTGGAAGCTGAATGCAGAATGTGAAAACCTTGCATTGCCCATGAAGGAGTTCAAATTTGTTCCTCTAAAGTGTTCCTTTTCCTCCACATCCACAGTAGCACTTCAGTACCCAACAATGTAAAAAATGTGTTGTGTGACCATGCTCATGTGTGCATTCAACTAAAGAAATTAAATAAAAAATATAAATAAAATTTTCCTCTGGGTACTACAAAGCCATGGAAGGATTTTAAGCCCAGAAATAGCATCTTCATTTACATTCACACTAAGGTAAGAGAAACTGATAAATCTCTGTCTTGTGACGGTGTCACCTGTCACAACAGCAACAATGGCTAACAGACAATGCATACAGTGTGAAGACTACACCTGCTTTGATTCACTCTTTGAACAGATGGCAACAGATCTACACAGTGGGTTGCTATCTTACCAGCCTCCTCTTTTTCCCATTTTACAGATGGGAAACTGAAGCCCAGAAAGATTAGACAACTGGCCTGATGTCATCTAAGTAACAACAATGCTGGGATTTTAAACTCAGTGGTCAAACCATCACACTACAATTCGCCAGAGAAAAAGAAGCCAGTCTTTAAGGACCTGAGCAAACTCATCACTGGAGAAAAGAAATACTGAATGAAAAGGCGGGGGGCAACTCTGGACTGGGGTCAAAGGGACCCAGGTTCCCTAACAGCTGCACCTTGAATGTCTGTGCAGCCTTCTTGCCCATCCCTGAGTTTCTTCCTCCATCTGGTCTGCAAAGCCTTGTAGCTTTGACGGGCTTTCGTTCTGGGCTTTCTGGGAAGGTGGAGAGTGAATGTCTATGAGAATCACTCTCAGAGCTCAGGCAGGAAGGGGTGGTCCGGGGTAAGGAGAAAGAGGGCTAGTCAGGGTCACTCTAGAGACCTAATATGAGGCTGGTGTTGCAAGCAATGAGGGAACCCAGCAAGAACAATGCAGATCTCTTCACCTGGTAGTTGCCTCACTTAATTTCAGACAAGACAGTAACCATCACCTCTGAGAGGTGAGTACAAGTCAATGGTTTTCACACATTTTTTACCTGTTTTTTGAATCTGACGTGGACTGCAATATACAAAGCTGATTTTTGAAAAGCAAGGTTTTAGTTGGGTGAATTTATTCTGTAAGTACAGATGATAACCTTTACTTATTATAAAGTCAATCAATAAGAACAAGGCTGTTTTGATTAAATAAATTGGATGTTCAAGTGGATATAAAAGTGCAATTGTCATCGGTCACCCCTTGCCTTCACTTGTTTGTGCTTATGAAAACAGCCTGATCATTTGCATTAGTTTGGGTTGTATGATGGCATGAAAACACTACTTACACATTTGAGCATCTACCAGCTCTGACAAGCTCAAAAAAAAGAAGGTGACTTTGCAACCTTTGAATTTTCTTCAAAGTTACACACAGGCTTACAGAACACCAAAGGTACTACACAAAATATGTTTCTCCAGATCACACTCATGATAAGGTTCATTTACTCCTCCGTTGAGTCAACAAAACCTGCCAATGTGTGGTTACCGCTCTGGACACTGGGGGTGAAGTGGGAAGCAGAAAAAAGCACCCCCATCTGGGGTTTAAAACTTTAGAGGCTTAAGGATCTAACACAACTAAACAAAAGCAAAACGAAAAGCCCAATCAAAAAATGGGGAGAACTAAAAAGACACTTTTCCAAAGAGGAAATACAAATGGCCAACAGGCACATGAAAAACTGCTCAACTTCGCTAGTAATAAGAGAAATGCAAATCAAAACAACAATGAGATACCACCTTACACCAGTAAGAATGGCCCACATCCAAAGAACCGACAACAAGAATTGCTGGCAAGGATGTGGAGAGAAAGGAACACTACTACACTGCTGGTGGGAATGTAAACTAGTCCAACCACTATGGAAAGCTGTATGGAGGACCCTCAAGTTAATGAAAATGGAATTACCATTTGACCCAGCAATTGCTCTCTTGGGAATCTACCCAAAAGAGACCTCAATGTGGGTACAAAGGGACACCTGTGCTCAGATGTTTACTGCAGCACAATTTATAATTTCAAGGATATGGAAGCAACCTAAATGCCCCAAAACAGATGACTGGATGAAAAAAATGTGGTATATATACACAAAGGGACACTACTCATCAATTAAAAATGACAAATTTGACGACTTTATAACAACATGGATGTACTTAGAAGGAATCATATTAGCAGAAATAAGTCAAGAAGGAAAAGACAGAAACCAAATGACTTCACTAACATAAGGGATACAGTGAAAAAATAAACAAAAGACTTGGGGAAAAGTCAAAACAAGCTAAGCACCAAACTGAAGAGCACAACTTTGAGCAGAAGGGAAAGGGGGTGGGGGATGGAGGGGGGGGTAAACCATGGGGGTTACAATGTTGTGAAATTTATAGATAAATAAAAAATATATATATATAATAAAAAAAACTTTAGAGGCTTAAGAGATGGGAGATGAACGATAGATAAAATACATCAAGTGTGAACCTAGGAAAAAGGGACATAGTTCCAGAAAAAGAAAATACCAGTGGGTCAAACATGGACCAACAGTTTGCAATGGAAGTAGTTGGAATGACCAGAGCAAGGAAGGGGGAAAGGGGGGTTAAGGTGGGAGATAAGGGGTACAGTATGGAAGGGAGGACCAAACCTAAGAGGAGCAACAACCATATAAATGTGGCCAACTTTGTGTGAAAATTACAAAATAAAATTTATATGGGAAAAACCTGGCATACACAATAATGTAATATATATGTACAAAACTTTTTTTAAATTAAATTTAAAAAATCAGCCATTACAGAGATAGCTGACATTCTCTATGGACATCTCTTCTACCCTATTCCCCATTATACATTCCCAGAAATAATAATCAGCCACTGGATTTGATGTTTATCATTCCTGTGGTATTTGAAACTTTTAAATCACACATATGAAACTTTTAAATCACACACATGAGTAAATAACATTATTTTGCATGGTTTATAATTTTGTAATTATGGTATTATAATATGTATACTTATCTGTAACTTGTTTTCTTCTCGCAAAAAATAATATTTTTAATTATGGGGGAAAATTTTTTAAAAATGTATAAATGACACAAAATAAAAATTTAAAAAAAAACAAATGAGAGACATGTGTGCTAGGAAAGTGAATCAAGTACAAGAGGAGGTGAGGTAGCCCAGGATGTTTACATGGGGACTAGGTCAAGGGGTGCTCGCTCAGAGGGTATCAGTGAAGTCTGACAGGTGGTGTGGGAGCCAGTCCTGAGCCAGGCAGGATGCCAGCCAGCACAAGGCCCGCGGGCACTGGGCTGCCCCAGGAAGCTGTAAAGGAGGCCCTGAGCTAGACAAGAAGAAGGTACCGAAATGCCAGGGTCACAATGAGCCTGGCCCACCCAGGCTGTGATTATGACTCCAGGTGGAGTGAAAAAGGAGGATGTGGAGATTTTTAAGCAGAGGATGGTCACATCTGTCCACACCTTCCAGCAGTGCTGGGAATGCTGCCTTGAACAGAGAGGCTAAGGAATAAGGTGAGAGCACGCAGAATGGGAGGACTTAGCAATAATCCAGAGGGTTGTCAGTGGCTCGGACCACTTGGTGGCAGGTGTGGTGGGAAGTGACTGGACTC
The DNA here is from genome assembly GCA_004024945.1 of Uropsilus gracilis. NCBI lineage: Eukaryota > Metazoa > Chordata > Mammalia > Eulipotyphla > Talpidae > Uropsilus > Uropsilus gracilis. The sequence continues at coordinate 26,410 of PVHY01012004.1, forward strand.
TGGAAGTGCTTTGAAAAGCAAGTGATTGAGCCATTGGAGCAGGGGCATGGGAGAGGTCAAGGTGTTTGGCCAAGCAATGGTGGGGTGCAGCTGCCATGACCTGAGGTGGGCAGATGACAGAGAGAGCAGGTTTGGAGTGACTGAGGTCTCATCTCAGTCTGTGATGTGCTGACTTCCAGGTGCCTGTCAGAGATCTCCGTGCAGACAGACAGGTGAGATGGGCATTCAGGGAAGAAGTCAGTGGGAAGAATCATCTGCAAATGGAGCCTAAAGGATGAAGGAGACCGCAGGGTCACCCAAGCTAAAAGAGAGCAGAAAAGAGGTGCAAAGGCTGAACCTGGGGCTCCCCAATATCCCGAGGTCAGGGATGCGCAAGGAACCAGCCAGGAGACAGAAAAGGAGCGTGAGAGAGGTGGGGGTGGAGACAGGAGCTCCCAAGGGCAAGGTGCCCCAGAGACCACGTGAAGACGGGGCTTTGGAGAGAAGGGAGCATTTGCTGTGAGCAGGACAATTCAGGCAGCGTGAGGCCAGACGGCCGGCTTTGGCCAAGCAGAGGTCTCGGGTCACGGGGAGCTCGGTAAAGGCGGCTTGATGGAAGGGTGGCAGCAGAAACCTAGCCAGGTTCTTGCAAAAGGGAAACAGAGGAGGAGGGTTGGGATCATAGAAAAGATGCATCTTGCCAGAATGTTTGTTATTAAAGAGAAGAGAGGGATGAAGGCAGCTGGAAGGGCAAGTGGAATCGGGCTGGTCGCTGGTTCTTTGTTTTAAGGTGGGAGAAATCTTGATGAGTTCTCACACCGCTGTTAATGATCTAGGAGGGAAGCAACATGCATGATGTAGACTAGAGGGGACAGAGGGAACAACTGTGGCAGCTGTGTCCCTGCAGTTGGCGGGGGGGGGGGGTGTATGCAAAGAGCCTCTGTGGAGTCACAGGAGGGTAGGCATGACACGCTGGCAGCTGGGTGTAGGTGGCAGGCCCTTGGGAGCGCTCTGCTATTCTTGTCTCTGTGAAATGGGAACTAAGTCAGCAGGTGAGACTGAGGCAGAGAAGAGGTGCCGGAGACTGCTGGAGGGAGAAGGGATGGGCCAAACAGATCACCGACCCCTGGAGGAAGCCATCGGGTGGCTGTGGTGCGGCTGCCACATCTCTGACTGCTCCGGCTCAGGTGCTGGGTCGGTGGAGAGTCAGTCTGAGCAGTTCGCAGTTGTGCCTCGCAAGCATGAGGTCAAGAGTCAGGGTCCAGACTCAGGAGAAGAGCCACCGGAACAGAAGATTCCCCACTGACTATCCCTGTGACCTTGAGCAAGTTACCTGACCTCTCTGAGTGTCAGTTCATCCTCCAGGCTCTTAAGCAGAGATCAAATAAGTTCATGTACATCCAGTATTTAGAACAGCACCTGACATATGAAAAGCTCTGGATCATTAGCTTCTATTATTAGCAGCATGCGTTGAGGGAACCGGCAAATGGGTTTCGCAGGCATCTCACATCCTCGCCATGCGTCAGAGAACGCTTGCGAGAGGGAGCTGTCACATGAACAGATACTAAACAGTGTCTCTGCGAAGTCTCACCTGGCCCGTTGCAGCTGGCGCCACCTTCCGCGCTCCCACTCTGGTTTCTCTTTCCCTTTGTACGTCGAGGCCAACTATGAAGTTTCAATCTTGCTGCTGACACTCCGCTGTCAGCGCGGTGACGGCTCCAATGTCCATCACGAAGCTGAAACGTGCAACGGGGCTCGATCACGTGCACAGGTGGGGGTTACCAGTCCACGAGGAAGGCAGGTACGTGCAGCGCACCTGAGCCACGCGTGGAATTCTATGAATCTTTAAAAAATTCTCAGCTCGTGAGGGCTGGGAAGGCATCCGCCGGTGAGCTTTCCCAGGAGCGGCCCTATACACGGGGTCACTGTTTAAGAGACTTTTGCAGCTGCGATTTCACTAATGAAAGATCCATTTATAATAGATCCGACATCGACAGAATAAAGGCGCTCCGGTGCTTGGCGAGCTGGATGGAGGAAATGCAAAAGTTCTTTTATGGAGGCCGGGCACTATGGCGCCCGCCTTTAATCGCAGCCTCCGAAGCAAGGTCGAGACTAGGAATCACTTGAGTCTGCGGGTTGGAGACCCGCCAGGGTCAACATAGCGAGGCCTAGTCCCCAAAATTAGCTGGGTGTGGTGGCGCACACCTGTAATCCCAGCTACCTGGGAAGCTGAGGTTGGGGATCGCTTGAGTCCCTGGTACCACGAGCAACGTGAGCCTGCCGTTCCACAGGCAAAAAATAGCGAGACCTAGTCTCAAAAGAAAAAAGTTCTTTTATGGGTGTCTCCATTTTTTGCAGTACGATAGACAAGTCATCAAAAGAGAGGGGTGGGGAGAGAGCCGAAGGAGACACACCCCGTTGGGTCCTGAGCCCTGGAACGCCCAGGGTCCCACCTGTGAACAAGACAGTGGCTTTGTGCTGGCCTAGGAGCACCAGCTGTGGTGCTGTGACTCAGGGCAGGTTGTTAAACCTTTCTCAGCCTGTTTCTTCATCTGAAAAACAGGGATCGTTCCAGAACCCATTTCATGAGATGGGTGCAAGGGTTACCTGTATAAACACGTGGACAAGCTGTAGACCAGCATGTGACATTCCTACTAGCCATCACTCTTACTGGGTTTTGAAATTTCCATTGCTTTTCTACTCTGAGTTGGGTTTCTGGAGTCACCAAAATAGCTCCTTGGGATCTGAAGTTCTCCTGTAATGCCCGTGAAACTTGGGGTCCTTTAGTCCTGTAGGGTAAATGAGTTGGTCAGGCTTTTCCAGCCATGAGCCTCAATGACTAGCACCTGTGGTGTTGTGTCCTCCCCCTGACTGTACATGCCCGGCCCAGTGGGTCTGCCCATGTGTGAGTGGGCTCCCCTGGGCCTAGGAGGAGATGATGAAAGGGTGGCATCACCCTGGGGGAGGGGGAAGGGAGAACACCAGAGAGAGCATGAAGAAAACACAAGGAGAGCCATGGAAAGAGTGTAAAGACTCCTGGGAAACGGGGGTGGGGTCTTGCCTGCCTCCCAGACCCCTGCCCATACAATCGGCCCTGCCTCCCTGCCTCATGTGTGTGTGTACCTGGTTCTCTGGAGCAGCAGAGCCTGTAAAATTCATCAAGCAGCAGAAGTGGGTTCTCCCTCCCTGCCCTCAGGCATCAGCCCAGCTGCAGCGGATGTTCAGTCCAGGCCTTTCTGTGTGCACTGAACCCACAGCTGAAAACAGCCTTTGTTTCTGCCCATGTCCATCCCTGGGATTTTTCTGCCCTCCAACTAGATGGTAAATTCCATCCCTAACCAGTCAGGACCCCCGACTTCATAGCCAGATCTTTGGCAGCTACAAAAACAAGCAGGCGCCGATGGTTGGCCATGGAAAACAGCTGGACGGTGCTGATTTGGTCTGATGACAGGACACAGGCTTCTGAGGCATGGTCCTAACTGAAAAGCCCTCCTTCTGCACTTGATTTTTTTTAATTTTTTTGAGACCAGGTCTCACTATGTTGCCCAGGATAGTCTCAAATCGATGAACTTAAGCAATCCCTGGCCTCTTGTCTCCCAGCGTTTGGACTACAGGCACGCGCCACCACGCCCAGCTTGTTCTCAGTTTTTGAAAGAGTTTTGTGACCCATTTAAATCAATAAATGCTTGCCCCAGTGTCTGCTGTTTGGGTTCACATTAGACACCTTTCTCTCCCAGAGTCCCTCAACTTCCCAGAGAGTGAAAATGAAAATGTGTCTGGCCCTAAGAGCAAGCTCCTTCCCAGGCTACCCCAGCCCACAGAGGCCATCCTGGATGCAGAAAGTGGCCAAGGGCCAGATTATAACTGCAGAGCAATGACAGTCATTTGGGATTACCTCCCCCAGGCTCAGGCTGTGTGAATCATTTAGCAGAAACCCTCAGCCACCCTCACACCCCAATGATCATCACCCCCAATGTGCTGGAGTAAACCCCAGGCTCAAAAAGCCCCACAACTCGCTCACACCACCTACAGGGAAAGAACCAGAATGCAGTGTCCACACACCCACGTGAGAGCCTCGCTGCTGGCTCTGAGCCTCACCCCCACCCAGCTGACCTCACCAAAACATCAGCACTGGACAGAACATCACAGGGGCTGGGAGAGAGCTTTCTCTTCTCTTGGATTCTGAATCCTCCCTACATATTCTATAATAGACATGACTTACCTTGGAAAGGAGGTTCCGAGAGTTAAAGTATTTATTTGAAAAAGGGAAAAGAAACACCAGAACACCTCACACCCGGGCTGTGAGCGGCTGTGATCAGAGGATCCAAAGATCCATCAGAGGATCCAAATAATGTCCTGCCTAAACTAAGTTATCTCACATCTCAGTCCACTCCAGAAGGCAGGAGTCAGCAACTTATTTTTGGTTCACTCCAAGTGTTCCTTGATGCCATCCACGTGCCTTTGAGCTGAGGACTTGTCTGCTAAGCTCAACCAGGGACCTTTCTGCTCCTCTCTGGAAGCCCTGGCCTGGCTGAGTTGGCTGAGGATCCCTCACTCCCCCACTGCTCCTTCCTGCAGGCTCAGCAACTCGGCAGGGAAGGCAGCAGGTGACAAGAGTGTCCTGGCCCGTCGGGGTTGACATCACCAGAGACAGGGCACCCAGGCACCATTTCACCTTCAACATGTCACTTGGCTAGGTGGCCTTCAGGCTTGCTGGCCACAGAATCGCTACAACGCTAGCCCTGGCCAAGCCCTCATGGATCCAGAAAGATGGCGACAGCTACAAAGGCCAGCTGAAAAGTGGCCCTTGCCCCCAGCTCCCAGCCCCCCAGCCGGTGCCTCTCCCACCTGTGCCTAAGAGAACTCCAAGCTGAACCCAGGCCACTGACTGTCCACATGTGCCGCAGATCAAACTGTAGGCGGAGGTATGTTCTGGGTCACATCCAAGAGTCAAAAGCCCTTTCTAGTCCTTCAGCTGGCAGTTTTCAGGGCTAAGCATTGCCCTCGATGCCCTCCTAAATCACCCTGCTACAGATGGGGTGTGCGCTAGGCGGTAAAATGGTGCCATCCGTGCAGCAACATATGGGTTTTTGTGTGGTCTCGTCCCCCTGCAGACCCAGGGCCATCCAGCCAGCTTGCTATTTGCATACATCAGCTTAATATCTAACCCAGGCAGATGGGACTTCTCTTGACTGGCTTTGTCTGATGAAAGCCCATAAAGGAAAAAGAGGAACAGCGGAGTTTTCCTTCCTCACTCCAAGACTTTCAAGACAACTTGGAAATCAGTTGCTCCCATTGTCTACATCCACTGCAGACCTCACTGACCAGCACGGTCCTTCCCATTGAAACCAGGCCCAGGCTCATAACCCTCACCAACACCACGTGGCAGGGAAAAGCATCTGCCAGTTGGCATCAATATACAAGATATAATTTATTTGCTATCCTCAGTAAGATCCAAACGATTCTTTTGCATATGGGAGACTCAGGCTGAGACAAAGCAGCTTGGCTGGAATCCTTCAGAGGTTATGACAGAGATACTTCAAATCTATGGCTACCTGACCTTATTTCTGTATAGCCTTATTTCTACTGCAGAGAGTCAGTGTTCTCCTCAGTCAAGGTGAATAGGAAGGAAGAAGATAATAGAAATGACACCCTGTGGAAAGCACATTGGCTTACCTTGTGTTGAGTTGTAGGCAAATATTGTCTTCACTGTAAGTGCACTGTCTCTGGTCCTCAGTTTTTCCATCTGCAAATTGGGGAAAATAGAGCCTACCTCCTAGAACCTCTTTGATGCCCAAATGGGATGGTGCCTAGCACAGCCCAACACAAACTAGGTAATCAGTGTTTGTTGCATTTTCCCTTTCCTACACCAGACTCCTGATATCTGCCAATTCCTACCAGTCTTCTTTCCCAGCTAAACTGCCTCCTGTTCTCTTGATTGCTATCAGTGATGGATGAGGCTTTGATTACCATGGTTGCTCGAACTGATCATCGGACAGATGACTCTTACTGCCTGCGGGTCTCTGCTCAGATTTGGGGAGGGCTGGAGCCACTGAAGCAACACTTCTAAGACACCTGGGCTCCCTCTACTCCAAAGGGTGCCTCAGGGTGCTCTCAGACACCCTTTGTCAACTCCTGGGTAAGGCTAGTGACATTTCAGAAACCTCCACATGAATTCATGAGTATCAAGTGCCAACTGAGCAAATTATTACTCAGATGCCAAAGGCTTCTCTGGCTTTCCAAGAGCTCATGATCTTCCCCAGTGTAGAGCCAGGGTCCTGCTTGCTCTGCAACTCCTAGCCCATAGCAGATATGCCTAGTGAACTGTGTGATTGCCCCAGTTCTCCAGCCCTTCCTGCACCCACATGCTATCATAGAATTTTGCACAGCTCTTTCATTATAGACAGGATCTAATTTTTCACCTAGGCCTGCCATGATCTTGCTTTTCTCACAAGGTTATACATCAATTATTTCTTGTTGCCAATCAAATGACCCCCAAATTAGGATCTCAAAGCACCACGTGTGTATCATCTCAGAGTGACTATTGTTCAGCAGTCTCAGCCGAGCTTAGAGGGGTCCCTACTTCAGGGCTTGTCACAGAGTTCCCATACAGTGTCCTCTCAATGCTTAGCAAGGAAAGAATTCACTTCCAGTTCCCATGGTTTACTGCCAAGCGTCAGTTCATTGCCATGTGGGTCATTTCATCCAAGCCCACAAGCCAAGGAGACAATAGAGAGAATCTAGCAAAACAGAAACCATAAGCTCTTGTGACCTAATCATGAGAGCCCATTGCCTTTGCTGTTGCTCTTAGAAGCAAAGTTGCAAATTCTGCCCAGCCTCAGGGAGTGGAGTGGACAGGTTATGAATGCCAGGAGGTGAGGCTCACTGAGTGCCATCCTAGAAGGCTGTCTACCACAGGACATTTGCAGATGCTGAGTCATGAGAAGCACATGAGCAACTGGGCTTGCTTTCTCTTGTACTCTGCCTCTATCACGAGGAGGTGCCCCCCTAACTAACAGTCCACTAGGCTCAAAAGGAGCAAGAGAGGCGCCAGGCAAATCCAGCCCCCCCCATGCCCCAATCTACAGCACAGTCCCCAGATAAAGAGCAGCCACATGAGAGAGCCAGCTGAGATCAGCAAAACAACTCCATGCCCATATCAGGAGCACCTGGTAGAAGCCACTAAGGTTTTGGGGTTGCTGGTGATACAACAAGGCTGCTATTCTCCTGAGTGTCCCCCGACCACTGTAAGCCAAACTTAACAAAATTTTTCTCATTCCCTTTCACTTAAAACAGACTTTTTTGGTACTGATGCTGCTTACACCATCGGCACGTTGTGGCTTCATGGGTAACTCTCGGTCCTTCTCTGTTGGCTCAGATTCTCCATCTGTCGAATCAGAAAGTCAGACTGGGTTGCTACCAAAGTCCCCTTCAAATCTGACATCTTGTTTCTCTAAGGGTTTAGGCTTTAAAACGGTGCTGTGTTCTATGGACATTTAAGGTAATATACAAAATGGCAGCTAATGAATAAATAATGGTAATAATAATAATAACTACAGTAAGCTAGTAAAAACAAAACAAGAAGCCCAGTCCAAAAATGGGGAGAACTAAAAAGACACTTCTCCAATGAAGAAATACAAGTGGCCAACAGGCATATGGAAAAATGCCCATCATTAATAATCCAGGAAATGCAAATCAAAACCACAATGAGCTACCACCTGACACCAGTAAGAATGACCCACATCAAAAAATCAATAACAACAAGTGCTGGTGTGGATATGAAGAGAAAGGAACACTCTTATACTGCTAGTTGGAATGTAAACTGGTCCAGCCACAATGGAAAGCTGGGTGAAAGACCCTCAAATGAATGAAAATGAAACTGCCATTTGACCCAGCAATCGCTCTTCTGGGAATCTACCCAAAGGAGACTTCTATAGTTATACAGAGGGACATCTGTACTCAGATGTTTATTGCAGCACTATTTATAATTGCAGGAACATGGAAACAACCCAAATATCCCAAGACAGATGACTAGATGAAAAAGATGTGGTATATATACACAATGGAACATTACTCATCAATTAAAAAGTACAAGTTTGATGAATTTATGGTAACATGGATATACCTAGAAGAACTCATATTAGCAGAAACAAGTCAGAAAGAAAAAGACAGAATCCACATAGTTTCACTAATATATGGGATATAGGGAAAACAAGCAAAAGGCCAGGAGGAAACATCAAAACAAACTAACAACCAAACTAAAGTACACAACTGGCGGGAGGAGGGGAACAGTCAGGGAGGGAAGGTGATAGGTGATCCCCAGGGAATACAAAGATGTGAAACACATATATAAACAAACAAACAAACAAACAAATAAATAAAGTGAATAATAATCACTGAATTGGACTGAGCCATTATATGCCTTAGAAGTGTCTGCAACTACAGTCTGTGGGTCACTCCCCTAAGCTGTTCCAACATCATCATCTCCATTTTGAAGACCAAGATGCAGAGGCTCAGGGGAGTTGGGAGACTCATCAAAGACACACAGCCCTGGGTCTGGTGCCATCAAACACACCTCCATGATCAGGTACACATTCTTGGGAGCTAGATACCCGCCAGAGTCTTGAGCTTGTCCGGATACCATATGTGTGAACTATGTGTCTGTGGAAAAATCTTTTCCCTTTTAGACGTAGTTTTCCTTCTTTCAAATGGGAGCAGTGTCATAGCTAATAGTAACACAATCACAGGCTGCAAGATAAAGAGAGATGATACTATCACTCTAAGTGAGGACTTCTCTTGTGGATTCTCAACCTTCCACACCCCCCCACCACCCCCCACCAGGAAGCCATGAGGCTTGTCCTGGGACTCAGTGCTGTAGGGAAGGCTTAGCCCCTACATCCTGAAGGAGCTAGTGCATAAATATCGATTTAGGAGAAACTCTATTGAGTGAAAGAAAGCTGATGAAAACATTCCTGAGAAGCACTGAGTTAGCAGCTACTGGGCTTTTCTGAGAAAAAGGTCCAGTTCTTACCAACAACCGTATGCCCAAGCATGACAAGGTAAAGGGAAGGAGAAGGAAGTTCTACATGGCCCAGAGGTCTGAGAACAAGAGGACGTGTGTTCCCAACTCAGAAAATCCCTGTCAAAGCAGCAAAGTCTAAGTTCTGGGTAGAAGGGCATTTTCTTTCCTCCCAGCAGCCTTTGCTTGCAGCCTGGCTTTGCAAGATTCTGGGGCCAAACAGAAAGGAAGATCCTGGGGCCAGAACAGAAAGGATGTGCTCAACAAAGCCATCCGAGGGCCCTTACATCGGGATGAACAAGGACCCACATTGCCACAGGAAGATGCAGGATGTGGAGGCAACCAGCGGTATGGGTGGATGACATAGGTGGTGGCAGAAGCCCCATGTGCTCCCACTCCCACACTTCCTCTACACTACCTGGAACTTACAACATCGTCCTGGTGCAGGTGGGCCCAGATCCATTGAGGTTAAGTTGCAGTTGGGGACCCAGCATCAAAGCTCACTTCAGATAGGAAAAAGGAGATTCTAGTTCTGGTCTTATCCCTCTGCATCTGTGGACTGGACCCATGACCTCTGCATGGAAAGCACTCAGCCCGAGCTCTGGTGCAGAGGAACAAGTGACAAATGAGGGTAAGTGGGAGAAGCTCCCTTCCACACCACTGTCCTCTGTTCCTGTCCTTCAGGTATAGCTGATGACCCAGCTTCCTGAGACAGAAGCAAAATGGGGAAGTGAAGTTCTGTTGTTCACTGGTCTTTTATACCCTCAATGATCTTTGAGCCAACTCCAGGGGAAGATATCACGTTCCTCTCCTACTAACTGCAAATGCTTATTGATGCTGCTGTGAAAATTGAATGGCTTGTGGAAGATTACTCTTTGACCTTGCAGTGTTTCTATTTGTTTATTGGTTAATTAGTTCATTTGTTGTTTATTTAGTAACTGCCAAACACTAGGAGGTACAGCTATGGGAAGGGAAATCCTGTAGATTGACACTATTCAAACTTTAAGATGCCCACACATCACATAAGATTCTTGTTAAAAATGCAGATTCTGATTTAGAAGGCTGGAAGGGGCCTGGGTGATACTAAGAAGCTCCCAACAGATACAAATCTTGTCCATCCATGGGCCAGGCTTAGAACTGGCAAGTTAGTTACAGGGCTCAGAACGCTGGCTCTTGGTAGCTGTGTGAGCTTAGTTAAGTTAATCAACCTCTCTGAGCCTCAACGTTGTCTTTTCTTGTAAGTAATTTTAGAACTTCTTACTGAAAGTTTGTGCCGGCTATTCAAAATTCTTCAACACGGCCTTGGTATATCATGGGCACTCTTGGTATGTCATGGCCACTCTGTGAGTTAATAAGACAGTGCGACCACACTTCTGTGAATTATTCTCTGAACATGCCTTTATACCCAATCCCAAGAATCCCTCCTGGCTTGATAGTCACGCATTCCATGAAGACTGAACAGCTCTGGGATGAAAAAGATGGGTCTGTGGGGAAGGGCAACATTTGTCTTTTCCATTGGTCACATTCCAGACAAAGCTGAGACCCTTGTTTCCAGATCTCACCCTGCTCACTGTCCCTCTGAAGCTCTTCTCCACTCCCCTCTTCAGGCTATCAATCCCCAGTCAACTCAAGGTACATCTGTTGTCCCCACACTCCACCGCCCTATGTCAGCCTGAGTGTCTCTCTGAGGTGCCCAGAGCCAAGGACAATTTTACAGATCCCAACCCTGCCAATAAAATGCTAGATAAATACACTGGAAATTAGATTCCATGTTATGACTAGAAGGAAGAAGGAAAGATGACAACTGGGCTCAGAAGGAAATGGCAGATGCACACTGACAGCGAAGCCTAGAATGAAAGCACCTGTTTGCAGCCTGACTCACCGGTCCTGGTGCTAAGGAACATCTGTCCAGCTTGGGGCCAAGAGAAGCATGGTGGCCTGCTGGGATGGGGTGGTGCACCCCCCGAGCAGGGCAGCAAGACTTTGAAAACGTGCTGGACCTCGGTGCAGACCGCCAGGGCACTGCCCAGGACTGCCCCATCCCCAGCCATGTGAACGTGGACATAAAATGTCCCCACAGCGAGCCCCCACAACTCCACAGCACTGTGGAGGGGGGCAGTGCTAGCAGCAGCCCTTCACTAGGGGAAGGCTGGAGGATAGAAACAGTGAGACCCTAAGCATTGACCATGAAAAGACATGATCTGGATGACAGGAATAAAAATAAAAACTCATAAACTCAAAAACTCAGCATATCCTACATGATGGTCCTGCATGTGCTTCCATGAATAGATGCAGCAAAAATGGCAAGTAGAGGCAGATCAGCCTCTTCCCAGCATGGAGGAGCAAAGGAGATCAGGATGATGGTTCACTGGTGACATGGTGGTGGGAGAATGTCCAGGATACAGTGAAGTATGAAAAAATAGATAAATATTTAATTTTTAATTAAAATATATTTATTTTTAATTAAAATATATATAATTTTAATTAAAATATATACATTAAATCTTGAATATAGTCAATTTAATTGATTAGCATTGATCTTATATATAATCATTTAAAATTTTAAATTGAATGAAAGCAAGGAAAAAAATAGATACTTTTTGAAAAGATAATAATTATAAACTCATCAGCTCTGCCTAGCTCTTAGACTATATTCTAAACATTTTACAAATCCTAACTCATCCCTATGAAGTGACTGCTGGTATAACTGTCTTTTTTCATTATAAAAATGCATTTATTTGTATTGCCAAGAGAACATTGCTTATTTTTTAATTAATTTATTTTAATAATTTATATATATATTTCACATCATTTTAATGCCCGGGAGTCACCCACCACCTCCCTTCCCTGACTGCCCCAGCTGGTTCCCACCTCCTGGTGCGTACTTTCATTTGGTTGTCCATTTATTAGTGAAACCAATTGATTGCACACACACACATAGTACATCATTGTTTATCCAGATGTTCTCCCATGGTACAACTCTTATAGCTGAGGAAGGTGAGGCTCAGATGCCCTCCAGTAATGAATTGGCCCATAGTCCCACAGCCAGGAAATGACAGAGCCAGGGCTCAAATCCAGCCTATCCTTAGCTACTACCTTTGTTTGCTCCTGTTTGATTCTATTCTGGTCACTGCTACGCTGACTCCATGAGCAGCAAAGCATCTCAGTTAGCAATTTGAACAATGCAATTGTGATATACTGTGCGAATCAACTTTGTCCTTCCCTCAGAACTGGCCATGACCCTGACTCAGGCAGAGGTTTTCATTTCCACTACCACCACACCCCCCAACTCATAGGAGTCCTCCATAAAGACCCCTTTAGAGTTGAGTGAGAAGCAGGCACATTCCATAAAGTTGGCTTTTGCAGCAATAATAATAATAGAAACAGTTGCTAGACCAACAGCGGGTTTCTCCACTCTGGTGGTGATCAAGAAGGGGCTATTAGAATCCCCCGTATCCACTAACACAAGGCTCAGAGAAGTCTCTTCTCCAGGCTCACCATATCAGCAATTGACCCCTCCAGGATTCAGCCGGACTGATGTCAACTCTTCTGTGGTTGAATAGTCTCCCCTTTCCCCAAAAGGCCATGTCCACCTGGAACCTGTCAACATGACTGTTTGGACAAAGGACTTTTTATAGGCATGATTAAATTAAAGAATTCAAGATGAGATCCTGGGATTAAACACGTAGACACAAATCCAATAACACTAGCCTTTGTAAGAGAGAGAAGAGGGAAAGATGGTGAGAATGCAAAGGTGGAGATGGAAAACTTCTACCATCGCCAAGGAATGCCTGGACCACAAGAAGCTGGGAGAGTCAAGAAAGCATTCCCCTGAGAACCTTCAAAGGGAGCGTGACCCTTTACCACCTTGATTTCAGGCCTCCATTTCTGGGAAGGAATAAATTGAGGTATCTTAGGTCATAACTAGGTACACCATGTTACAGCAGCTCTAGGCAACTCCAAGATCCTTGAGATCTCAAATTTCTTCACTTTAATAGCAGCTCCTCATCCTCATCCTAGGAAAGGCTTCTTGTCTGAGGGTCTAGAGGTAATGATTCATTATTTGACCTTACAGAGACCTGGCCTTGTGCTTGGCTCCACCACACCCTGTTGGGGTGATTCTAGAAAAATCACTCAAACACTCTGGGCCACAATATTTTCAAATGTGAAACAGAAACCATAGTAACCGCTCTGTAGTTTTTCCAGAACATAGGACTCTGAGTGCTGAAATCATACAATAATACCAAGCAAACCAGGACACGTTCGTCAACATATGGAATGGTTAATAATACCACTCATTCCATTGTCTATTCATTCAGCAAACATTTATTAATGTCTGTTGTGTACTAGAAACTGCTCTTGGTGCTGGAAATACAGGAAAAAGAAAAGATAGGAAAACCATCTGTCATCTTGCAGCTTATAGTATAGCAAGGGGTGAATGATACAAATAAACCGGTAAAATATTTGGTATGTTGTGTACTTAAAAATAAAGCAAAGCAAATTGCTCAAATACTCCCAAACTGAAAGCAAAATATTCACCATCAGAAGAATAGGTAAATAAACTGTGGTCTTTTCATACAATGAAATACACAACAACAAAAACAACCACTGATACACACAACATGTATAAGTTCAAAGACATCATAGTGAGCAAATAAATACATAAATAAATGATCCAAACACAGGAGCCTCTATGCTTTCAGCACAATACTGAATTTGATATGCTGACCTACACTACACAATACAATGGCAAGACAAACAGATGAAGATTAAAATCAGAAGAGTAATTAATTCCTGGAGAAAGATACTAACTGGGAAGGGCCAAAGGAAACTGGGAATGCAAGGACCATTCCACGTCTTGATCTTGAGGTGGAAATATGGAATACATTTATTGAAACAGTTGGGAAATTTGACCCAAGAAGTACACTTCACTGTCCATATGTTGCACTTCAATATAAAATAATTGCTGTTATTACAGTAATATTGATTTATGACATTACATAAGCTTTCAGGTATACAGCCTTATAAATCAGCATTTGTTTAAAATATGTTGTACTCACCACCAGAAGTCTAGTTTCCATTCATCATCATACACTTGACAACTTCTACTTCTTCCACCCACCCCTCTTCAGTAACCACTATTTTGGTCTAACACCATTAGCCCAAACAGTGCTTTGGTGAAATTTCATTGATATGCAGTAGATAAAGAAACAAAACAAATGAATGTACAAAGCAGTAAACTCTTAGACTCTTAGAACAGAAAATTTAAATAGGTAACTATAACAGCAAAAGTGGGATAGAGGCCTGAGTGGTTAGGTTAACACATGTTGGGGCAGAATAAGAAACCAGTACTTGTTTCATAGAAAAGCTCTCAGGAATCTGAGGTCTGTGCTTCAAAGAGCAGAAGCCTCTTTCTTGTCTCTTTGGGTATCTCTTATTCTCCCAGCTAATCTCAGGAACATGGTACCTCTTGGGAATCCTGTTCGGGGTAACCATTCTCTATGTCTTTAACATTGGTAATGAAACCCAGTTCACTGCAGGCCTGGGAGTTTCCAACTGGACCACACTGTTCTGTTCAATACTGTCTGTCTAAATGTCTTGCCCCTGAGATTGCAGTGACAGAGATATATGACATTTTCCTATACAATGGGCTTGAATTATCCCAGGAGTAATGGAAAGGTATTTTTCATCTTTAGAATGTTAATGAATATAAATGGGATTCATAGTCCATTTCTCTGCTTTTTATTCCCAGTGGGAAGTGATATCATAAGAAGAAGACTTCCAGGAGCAGGAGAGAAGAGCCCCACATCTAGCTACCTCCAAGATGGGGTACCCCCAAGATGTAGAAGTTTTCATCAACCCCAAAGTCTTCTCTTTCTATCCAACAGATCAAAATCTCCTCCAGAAAAGCACAATTGATCGATCATGTCAGAAAATGTTTTAACTATAAAGAGCTGCCAACCAATGAACTTTTTCAAGTGAACCAGGACCCAGTAAAGTCAGTTCTTCAACCTCCTTCCTAGGATGGAGTCCTGCTCCCTCTCGTGTGGCTTTCTCCTGGGTAGTGGGGAAGGTGTTGTCTTGATCCAAAGTGGTTCATACATGTTGGGGATCCTGCCTGTCCCCTTAGACTCGGTTTTGTGCTGGATTAAACACAAACCCAGAAGTTTTCTTCCTCCCTGGTCATTCCCCGTGCCCAAAATATTTTTCATGTCTCCATTTAGCCAGAACGAGATAAGAGTGCCTAGAAAGGGGGCTGGAGGGCATCAGGAGGGATCCTGGTGGTGGTAAACTATTCTGATCTCATTATATCAAACTCTGTCCTACGTTAATATTTTACTAATGTTACAGGATGGTCCCACCAGGAGAAAGTGGGTAAGGAGGTCACAAGATCTTGCCATATTATTTCTTATAACTTCATGTGACTCTCTAATCATCTCAAAATAAAAAAAATAAATAAACTCCTTGGTAGTCTAATGTCCACTCATGGTTCAGCATGATCACTCCAACACAAATGACAGTCACAAGAATTCCCTGTTTTCTATCTGCATTTATAATCCAGCAGTCACTACCCTCAACAGACATAGGCAAGTATTATGCTCATGAAAGGTGACTAGCATGGTGGAGGAATCACATGTCTAATACTGATAATTCAGATAATGCAGCCACACATATATTCATTTCCTGGGCCAGCCTTAACAAAGTAACACAAGCCAGGTGACTTCAATAATAGAAATTTATTTTCTCACAGTTCTGGAGGCTAAAAGTCCAGATCAGGTGTGTGTAAGCTGACTCCTCCCCTAAGCTCTGAGGCAGAGACTGTCACTCACTTGTGCTTGCTGGCAATCTTTGGCACCCATGGCTTGTCAAAACATCTCTCTGACCCCTGCCTTCATCTTTCCATGGCACCTATGCATGCATGTGCTTCCAAATCTCCCCTTTTTATAAGGATGCCTGTTACATTGAAAGAGGCCCCACCTTACACACCTCCCTTTACCTTAACTGCCACCATAGAGGCATCACCTCTAAATAGGTCCTATTCTGAGGTACTAAGGGTTAGGAATGCAAGGGATGACAGGAAGGGGGCATGATCCAATCCATAACGTGTGACTCATGCCTGGTGGTAGTGGAGGTTTAACCAATATCCCTTTTCTGGTTCTGTCCTCTACAACAGATTCTGATAGCAGCTCACAGCCACTTTCACTCACCATTTCTCCCTGCAGCAAGTATCTACGGAGCACTTACTATGAGCCAGATACGGTGCCAGGTGCTGGGGAAGGACAAGCACAACACACCTTAGTCTCTCAAAGCAGTCTCCTGGGCACATCAGACAACACATCCACTTTTTCCATCTCAGGTCATAGAGGGAAAAGTAATGGTATCAGCACTGAGGTGAAGAGAATAGGTCATGTGTGGGAAAGAAAGAAGGGGGATGCAGGGTTCCAGGCCAAGTCAAGGACTGAGGAATTCCAGTATCTCAGCAGTCCCAAAGCCATGCAGAGCCTTCTAACTGCCAAGTCTGAAGCAGGCAGTCAGCTGCCACATGGTAAGATCAGCACTGGACTGGAAGACACCCAGGAGATAAAAGGACCGATCGGGAATCCCAGTCCACCTTAGGAGATGTTGTGGTTCCTGGGGAGAGGAAAGGGATGTGCTAATCAGTCATGGGTGTTGTTGACCAACACCATAGTCACCTTTCCTCCTCAACACCCAGAAATAGCACTTCCCCACATGCTTTCGAAACAGTCAGCAGGCAACTTTTACTATGGAACTAAATGCCCCAAGACCAGTGGCTGCAAACAACCATCATTCAGTGTTCTGTGAACTGGCTGTTTTGACTACCCTCAGATGGTGTTTCTTCTCTGGTCTCGCACAGAATCTGAGGTGACCAAAGTTGGCTACCTGACTGGGGGCTGGGTGGATCTAACTTGGCCTTCCCACATATCTGGTGGCTGGTACTGGCTGTCAGCTGGAATGACCGTGGTGACCCAGTTAGGTATCTTCAGCATCTAGACTGAACCTAGATGTGGTGACAAGCAGTCCTTGTGTAAAGGGAACATGAAATCTGACAAAGGAACATGATATATGACCCAAATAAGTACCTGTCTGTGGTTGGAAGACTCCACATGGTGACTCCGAACCCCCTTCCCCTGACAGCTTTCCCACGAAACAAACCTTTAACTTTGGTGTCCTAATTAATGTACAACTCTGCCTCATTCTCTGCTCTCCAGCCTCAAAGGCAAGGTCAGAAATGAAAGCCCACAAAACTTGTGAGTCTGACTCTGGATTCTCCCTGACTCTGGAATGAGTAGGAAAGATCTAGACTACGTTTCCAACGAAAGACTCTGGGATGTAATTGGACGTTAATGGGGAGAGAGTCCTACAGAGAGGCAGGATCTATGAGGATTTGTGGAAGGAAGGTTTAGCATTAGACTTGAATGGAAGGAAGTAGGTTTGGAATACCTTAAAGGACTGGTTCAGGACTTGAAGGATTAATTAAGGATGAACTGTTTGCTGAGGAAGAAGAAAAAAAACCAGTTGGGGCACTGTTTCTCCAAATGATTTGTAAAGAAAATACTTTCTGTGTGGTATTAATAAATATGCATTACATGAAAAGGAGTTTTGAGGCAGAAAAGATCTTGGAATGATTTGTTAAACAAAATTAAATGATGCACCTTAAAATTTTTCCTATGACAATATGCACCATACATATCTCAGAGAAGGGAAGCATATGCAATACTTTCTAAATTTGTGAGACTTTAAAACCCTATTCACACCACAGAGCCCCTCTATTACTTGGTTAGCATGCCACAAAACACATGACCTTGAGGGATTTTGTAAAAGCAAAGGTTAAAAACTGGATACAGCAACATATTTCTGGAGAGGACCAGCCAATACTTCTATAACTCCTCTAGAAGGTTAGAAAAGGTAATAAAGATAAAACAGAATAAATAAGTTGAGCCTAGATCATGGATCGTTTAGGAAACTATATAGGAGACGTCCTTTTTCTACAGTAACTGTAATGCTAGACCTGGATCCAAATGAGATTTGCCATCACCATCATCACCGTTGCCAGGATTGTCATCATCCTCGTTGTCACAAACACCATCATCTTCATTGTCACCAACACATCACCATCATTGTCACCATCACAATCATCATTTAAACATAACTGTTGCCCATCAACATATCATCATGGCCCATTATCACTGTCCCCCTCATCATCATCCAACCTTTTCCAAGGAATGCTTCAAACTCTGGACTGTGACTGAAAAAGCACTGCGTTTGGGGCCCGAGAAAGAAATCCAAGTCCCAATTTCATCATGTATGTCTGTGTATATTTTTAGTTTCCAGAAGTCACTTAGTCTTTGTCAGCCTCAGTTTTCTCATCTGGATAATGATATTTGACATTCAAATCAAAAGAATGAATGACAAAATGTTCTAATAATGTTCAGCAGTGAGAAGATTCTGTTCTTGTTAATATAATTCTGTCTTATCTGATTTACCTTGCACCTAATTTCCCATCTGATTTACCTTGCACCTAATTTCCCAGGTATATTACCGTAAATTCAGACCCCAATTCCTATGAAATGGTGACAAGCTCAACCTCTACTGTCCCAGTCAAGTGGAAATAAATACAAGATTGGATCCTCCCAAACTCTGTGACTTCAAGTATGTTAACTTCCTCTTCTGAACCCATTTCCTTATGTGGAAATGGGATCATGTAAGTAATGAAAGAATGAACGTTAAGTGCATGGCACTTGGAAGAAGACCATTCCCCATTACTGCCTTAAGAGTGACAGTGACATGGAATCAATGAAATGGCAAAACTTCAGCCTGAAAAAAGGAACTGACTTGTGCTAGTATTGTTGGGGAGAAAACCTTGGTTGAATCTGGAATGGGGTAACTTCAACCAGGACTCTTTGGAATAGACCTCAGCAGTCTCAAAAGACAGCAACCCCCTCCCTCCTCATTTCCAGTGTATGAATGAGTAGTAATCCTGAAAGGAAGCTACTGGTACAGGCAGCTCCTAGAAGAGAATGGGGGTCCCCACAACAAGAGAGCAAGGGGAGACAGAGCACTAACTACCCAAGTACCCAGGTAAAAGCATGGTTTCATCCGCAGCTGACTCAATTACATACAGGACTCTTTTTTCCTACCAAAGTTACTTTAATAGCTGGACTAATGTCCTGTGGAAAGATGTGTGACTTGCATGCAAGAGCTGTTATTGATTTCTCCACAAAAGCCAATTTGGGAACGCCAGAAAGCATGCGCAGAAAAGTCAAAACGAAATGCCAGCTGAACTGCTGCCCACAAAGGGAATGTGTTTCCATCTATTCATGAGTAAATGGGAGACTGGAGCCCTGGTTGCTGATTAATTCTCTCAGGCAGAGAGGCAGGGTTCTCAGCCCACCTTGTAAATTATAGCTCTGGAAGGCCACAGTGGGATACAATCCTGTGAGCAGAGAAGAAACAGGAAGACCTGAATTTGAG
>PVHY01012005.1:0-45918 GCA_004024945.1 Uropsilus gracilis
CTTTAACAGCAGTTCCTTGAGAAAGTGTGTGTTGCAAGCAGAAGGGGAATAAAAGAGAGGATAAGAAGCACACAAGACTCCTTCCAGGAACTGCAATGTTTACTGGACTTGAATTTACACTGCTCAACCACATGCCAGCACTTCCTACATGTGATTAAGGGAAATCCATGAACACTAACCTTGAGGCATCTCAGTAAAGCACTCAAGTATTTCCTGAATGAACCACTGCCATGTTATGGAACCATTTTTGCTTTCACCACAACATATTTCCAACTGAAAAAAGTATGCAACCCATTGTTTTGGGAGATTAAAAGTTAAACAATAAGGGACAATCCCAGAAATGAAATTAAAACAAGGCAACCAAAGATTCTTCCCAACTCAGTAGTGTAAGTAGGGTCTGATGGGGGCACAGCTGGAAAGGGGTTCCCAGGAGAAAAAAAAAGGAGAAAGAGCTCAGATGATGCTCACCATGAGGAGAAGCGTGTAAAGAAGCAGTGGGGTCAGGCATGAAAGAATAAGAGCTGCAAGTAAAGTAGTGTGGTGAGAAAGGCTATCAAGGGCTGGTCAGGAAGCTCAGCAGCCCCAGATTAGGCCAACTTGGGGAAGAGGAAAAGTTACAAGAATCACAAGTTTGGCTCTTTGGTTTTGAAAATGGGAATTTGAACTTCTTTAAAAGAGATGATACTTTACTGGAAAACTTGGAATCTGAGTATATTGGAAATCTTGGGGCCCGTTTACCAAGAAGATGAAAAAATTGGAATCTGTTCAATTCCTTCTTGAGTTGAACTTGCTAGAGTTGGGATTTTGTGTGAAATGCCTGCTTCAAGTTGGAGAAGGTGAGAAGATGCCAACTGAGACACTTGCTGTCGCAAGCCAGCAGTGATGTGATTGAATGGTCCTGAGGGGGATGGTAATGATTGACACTTAAGCTGAAACTCAGACACAAGGGCTCACAGCCCCTCTCTCTGGACTGTGGTACCTGAGTCTATTTAGAACCAGACTTTTATATAAAACATGAAGCAATAAGTAACAAAAGAAGGTTTGATCCAGGGTCACAAGGTTATAAGCATATCTCTACCAGCAAGTAGAGTCTAAGCTTCTCAAATGTGGCCAAAGAGTGACCTCCACACTTCTACAAATTAACTCTGTCGACAGTCAAGGACTTTCTGCCCTTCCCTCCGCACTCATTAGGCAAATATTCAGCAGCTTATCAGAGTAGGCCAAAATAGAGTAATGAGAACACAGTTCCTAACATTCCCCCTCCCCCTCTTTTACAGCAAATATGAGAGAGCTACTGTTAGGCCCTGAATCAAACACGGCTCAGCACAAACACCCCAGACACAGGAAGGTAAAGAAATAGTTTATTAGGTAAGCTCAGCTGAGGGCTACTGAGTCAAGGGAGACTCAGAGCCCCAACTGCTCATTTGCAGGTCTTTTTATATCATTTTGCGAAGCTCAGATTAGACATTTGCATCCTTATTCCAAAACCAAGCAGAGGTAAAACTTGGCAGACATATTTAGACACATACATTAAATTTACGAGCACATGTGTTGGGTTATATACCAGGCAGGAGCTGCTATCTGTTTGTTTTCCTTAGGAGGAGGGAGCTGCCTGTGCCATTAGGGGAGGAGACACTGCTTACTTTGGTGGTACTTATGTGAGACCCAGTCCAAACTCTCTGCTTCCCATCAATTCCCCCCCTTTTTTGGGAGAAGATGAGGCCATCAGACTGAATCCTCTGGGACATTTAAGTGCCCCAGGATCTCAAATAGTTGTTTTAATATGGACAAAAACATTTTTTTTAACTTTTGAGTCAACTTATCAACTCATTGACTCCTCAGAAGCAATGGGCAGGTACCCAAAGGACCACCCCTTTGTACTGTTAAGAAGACAGAGGTCACATAATCCATGGATGCTTTTAACACCTCAAAACCCAGATAGGAATTGCTTACCAGCTCTCCCACCTGGTGCTGTGGAATGGCACCTCATTTCCCCTCTCTGTATCCGTCCCCCTGCTTGCTCTCAGAGTCCATTCCCTGTCCCCACTGTTGTTGCCACAGAGAGTCTTTATTTTTTTTTTACACTGAAGACTGTGCAGCCTGTTGGAGGACCAGTCCACACTAGTCACCCAGGTTAGGGTGAGGGAAGATTATCATCAGGCTTGCTGGAGTCTCCAAAAACCTCCCAGACAATTGGATGAGTACAAGTTGTAATGCTTGAAGGGGCTAGAGAAGGGAATGGTTAACAGCCATCACCTTAGTCTGCAACTTAAAGAGGAGAGGGTGATTTCCAAACAGGATTTTAAAGGGAATAAAACCATGAACATAATGTGTACATCTTACTTGCAAAAGCACAAAGCAAAAATGACTCCTTTATTTTTTTCTGCCAGTCTCTATAAGCAATTTAGCCAAAATCATAAAAGTGTGATTTATTATTTTTTTCCCCTGCCCCAGTTTTGTGGTTGGTAAGCATAATGCAAACTCTACTTAATTTGCAATGCTGGGATACTGAGTTCATTCTTTGGGCTATGAAAGCCAGGCCTTTTCCAGAACCAATAGTAGTTGGTAAGCTGAAATGAACTATCGTTTGGATTAACATTTTAACAGTTATCTGAGCCATCTCATTTTGGGTAGGAAAAGCCTCTCCCTATCTCAGAAAAATATTTGCAAAACTTAATCAATGGCAATACCTCTGAAACCTGGTTTGACTTTAGCAAAGTCCATTTTCCATGGGCTCCTCTGTACCTAACTCTGGGGCCTCTAGAATATGCCGCTTGGTTTACCTGTGCATGAGCCACATACCAGCTGACAGAGTCCTTTTAAACCTTGTAGTTTTCAGGTGGTGCTTTTTAGATCCGATGGATTAGCATCCTCCCAGCGTCTCTGGCCATAGGATCCTCTGATCCACTTGTGCCATTTGTATGTGTCCATCTCTGTGTCCAGGCTGGCCATTCGGAATCCTTCCATAGAGTGGTAGGGCAGAAGAGGCAGGTGTGTTCATGGTAGAGGCAGGGCTGGCAAAATTTCCATTGGCCCCCCCTGGTCTTAAGGCAGCTTTACAAGCAGCAGGATGGCTTTCAGTAGGCCCAGGACTTTTTTCCTTTCTAATGTCCTGTCTCCCTGATGTTAACAGTCCCTGATGTTTAACATTCCCATAGAGCATTCTATGAACATACATGATCTTAAAGACATACTTGCTCTCAACATGAATATTGGCAGTTTATTTTTTCCTATTATTTGAGACCTGGGCCAAAGGTATGAGTTTAACCCTCTGTGTCAACATACTATGGCCTAAGGTTGTACCTAAGCAGTTCATTCCAAGGTAGCCACCACAGTCCCTCATACTTGACTCCTGAAGAGGGGCTGAATGGCCCAGGCAATGAGTGATGTGGGCATTGGAGAGCCACCCTGAGAAGTGTTCCTAAGAAGAGACTCAATCAGATAGGGTTTTACGATGCGCAGGTCTTGTCCCAACATCCTGCAATCACCCAGAGACAAGCAGACCATCCAGCCGCAACATAGTTCAATCTTTTTGAGAGGTCAACACTTTCTTAGTTATGTCCTTGTTTTCATCCACATAGAGATGGGATGGCCTATTGGCATCAGAGGTCTTAGTTAGAGCTGCCTTAATAGTTTCAAAGATCTGCTGTTTGACTTTGACACTTCCCAGGGGAGTCCTGGTCCCTGTGCTGGAGTACAAAGGCTTGGCAGGACTAGTCTCTGAAGCAGATGTTGGCTACTAAGTCTCATATGCCACTAAGTTTAAGCAGTTCTAGGTTTGCACTGGACTTTGTTGTCTTTTGGCCACATCTGACATTTTTCTGGCTCCAAATTCCAACCACTTTTAAGGACCCTCTTTTTATTTTTCTAGTCATCATTTTTTTTTTTTGATCGGTTTCCTCTGCTTGACTCACTTAACTCTCCTATTCCAAGTAACGTGTTCTCTCTTCTTCTTCTCTCCCTTCTCTCTCTTCTCTTTTTCTTATCTCTCTCTTCTCTCTTATCTCTCCCTCTCTCTCTTTTTCTCTTCTCTCTCTTCTCTCTCTCTCATCTCTCCCTTCTCTTTCTCCCTTCGATCACCCTCTCTCTCTTGCCTCTCCTTGCTTTACAGGTTACTTTTAGTTTTTTGCCTCTGACTTACATATATAGTCTTTCCTGCAACATATACAATACTTTTTGTAGCTTTACAATAGCATACTGATCCCTTTTAAATTTCAGTTATCTTGACCATCTTTTTAGTCATTTTTTTCTTTTTGTGAGGGGTATTTCTTTAAGTAAACACTTTTTGGGCCATCTGAACTAGCTCAGATGAAAGCTGTTCCTTAAATCCCTCTAGTTTTTGCAACTTTTTTATTTCTCATTTTTGGAGAGACTAGTAGAAAAGGTCTAGAGTCTCCTACCTTTATCCAGTTAGGATCCTAAGGGGGTAAGCCAGAAGAAAACATATTTCATATGAAGAGGGTCATGTCATTTTTTTCATTCAGATTCTGGCAACTTCTGCTTACATCCTGAGAAAGAAACATATTCTTTGGCACGTGACACCTTTACCAATTTAACATGAACATTTTTTTTTAACTTAAGACATGCCCCTAATTAATGTCAGCCATTGTGAATGATAGGGTGTGCTACACCCCTCCTCAACTGTCTCCTGTTTAAGATTGCAGATTTCAAGGACAGGTATGCTAAAATGTAAGAATTACCTTAGTTGGAATTTCCCTTCAGGGAAATGCAGGAGGGAGGAAGAAGTGGAATTGTCCAGAGGTGGTTCCTGGAAAGCAGGAAATCAGGATATATAAAGAGTGTGAAAACAAAGAGAGAGATCGGAGGCCAATATAGAGATCAGATAGAGAGAGGGGTTCAATGGAGGAGAGATGGGTATCGGCCAATTTGTAGAGTAAAGATGTGAGCCTTGTGGACTTGGCCAGGGCCTGGGGACCTGCAACCCTTGCCTAGCCTGGACTAGCAGCATGTGTGCTAACAGCATTTAAAAAGTTTGCAGATTTAAACTCCATGTTGGAGTTTGTTATGTTAAGTTTATCTTGTGTCTGCGAGAGGCTGTGTAAAAGACAGGCCTGTAAAGAAAGTGAACTTGGCTGGGTCCAGTACCATAAAGTTCCTGCTACCTGAAAACGACAAGGAAAAGAGAGCTGGAAGACAAGGAATTATAGGGTGTGCTACCCCTCTCCCCATTGTCTCCTGTTTAATTGTAGATTTCAAGGACATGATAAAATGTAAGAATGAGCTTAGTTGGAATTTCCCTTCAGGGAGATGCAGGGGGAGAAAGAAGTGAAATGGATAAGGTGAAACAGGTTTCCTGGAAGGTGGGAAATCAGGATATTTATATGGTGCAGAAACAAAGAGAAGGATTCGAATTTGGATGGAGAGGCAATATAGAGATCAGATAGAGAGATTCAGTGTCAGAGAGATGGGAATCGGCCATCTTGTAGAGTAAAGATGTGATCCATGTGAGCTTGGCCATGCAGCCACCAGGGGCCTGCAACCATTGGCTGGCCCAGGCTGGCAGCATGTGTGCTGAATGCACTTAAGAAGTTTGCAGATTTAAACTCCATTTTGGAGTTTGTTTTGCTGAGTTTAACTTGTGTCTGTGAGAGACCATGCAAAAGTTAGGCCTGAAAAGAAAGTGAACTTGGCTGGGTCCGGTACCATGAACTTCCTGCTACCTGAAGATGCCAAGGAGAAGGCAGCATGGAAGACAAGGTGGAGCACGCCAAAGGAGCGGCCCAAAGAAAGATGTCTTCAAACACGTGGAGAGGAACTCTGACTGGCTGATATTGGTGAGATGATCAGGACTGAGAGACTGAGGATTTTTGGGCAATCTGGAAAAGACTTTGGACAATGCTGAGAAAGGTTTTGGACAATGTTAATGTAATTGGAGTTTTCCTTACATGTTTCTTGTGTAGTTATTAGGATAATTAAAAAAAAATCACATTGTTAGTTAAATTATCTGCATTATAGTCTTGCATTTGGTATTTGGTATTTTGGTTGAGAAGGCTAGGGATGGTGAAAAGAACCCACAAAAGTTTAAACTGTGTTTTTAAGTTTTTTCTGCAGTTTTTGGAGCTGAAAGCAGAGAGCAGCTTTTGCATATCAATGGTAAAGGTGATCAGTGTAAAACTAATGAAGAGTGTGTAGCCTGCTTTGTAGAGAGAAGTAGGCAGATAGGTGTGTCTAGTATAGAAGATAAAGGCAATTGTTAATGTGAATGGCTTTGTAGCCTGCTTCCTAGGGAGAGAAGCAGGCCTAGGTGTGGTGACATCAAGGTAAAGGTAAATAGCCTGCTTGTAGCCTGCTTCATAGAGAGAAGCAGGCCTGTATGGTGTTTAACTCACCAAGGTAAAAAGTCTTCCATATACCCACTTTCAGGAGGGTCAAGCCAAAGGAGCGCCCTCCCCCCCCCAAAAAAAAAAAGTCTTCAAACACATGGGGAGGAACTCTGACTGGCTAATTTTGGTGAGATGATCAGGACAGAAAAACTGAAAATTTCTGGGCAATCTGGGGAAAGATCTTTAGACAATGCTGAAAAAGGTTTTAGACAATGTTAAAGTAATCAGAGTTTCTTTAGACAATGCTGAAAAAGGTTTTAGACAATGTTAAAGTAATCAGAGTTTTCCTTGCATGTTTCTTATGTAGTTATTAAAATAATTAGAAAACCATTTTGTTAGTTAAATTAGTCTGCACTAATAGTCTTGCATTGGTTTAGTATTTTAGTTATAGAGGCTAGAAATAGTAAAAAATTTAAAAAAAAGATTTTAAACTGTGTTTTTAAGTTTTTCTTTTTAGGTCTAAGAAAGAAAAAAAAGCTGGTAGCTTATGTTTGCACATCAATAGTAGGCAAGTACAGTAGTGAAGTGCTCAAAGTTAAGGTAAAGATTAAAGGTAAACAGCCATCTTGTAGACTGCTTCCTTAAAAGAGAAACAGGCATAAGTGTGTCTACTTAAGTTAAAGACAATTGTTTATGTAAACTGTTTAGAGCCTGCTTCAAGTCAAGAGAAGCAGGCAAATAGGGGCAGCTACTTAAAGATAAATGTCAATGTAACTGCTTGTAGCCTGCTTATAAAAAAAAAGCAGGTCTGTATGTGATTCAAAGTCAAAAAGTCCTCCTGTTTCAATAGGCTTGTCTAAATAATGAAGCAAAGTATGACTTTTCAGGTCCTCCAGGGGAGTATACATCCCACTAGGCAAGATGTCAAGATCTAGTCAACATAAGTTCCATCTGCAAGGCAAAATTCAGAGACATACAGAACATGTTTTACCAACTACATCCAAAACTTTTTATCCTATCTGAATGGCACACTGTCCCCTGGAGGGATAAGAACAAGTCATTAGCATATGGATAAACATTATTGTCTTTTTTTTTTAGAATTAACTTTAAATCTTTTTAATCTCTTGAAATTGATCTATTTTTTTTTCCTTTTATTTGGTGCCTTTTCCACTTTAGTATGGTGGATTTAAGGCTTGATTCCAGCAAGCTTGACTGCTATTGGGGTCACCAGGTGTAGTTCCCACTGGCTAGTCTACCACTTTAGCTAACTGAGCTGCTGGTGTTTTTGTTTTTCAGGTTTTTAGTAGAATCTAATAATTCAGTTTGAATGAATGTACAGGAACTCTAAAGAGCAGAATTTTAACAAATGTATTGAAATCGGGTGCAAAAGGGCCGAAGCCTCTAATCAACAAGCCACATTCAAAATGCCGCCTGTGCACCATCGACTCCTAGCAATTGCCAGTGAAATGCAGTTCAACAACAGGTTTTGCTAACAAGGGAATATAACAGGGAAAGCAAAAAATGTCCTCAACGCCACAAGTGGCAATTATCTTACCCCCAGCAACCATTTTAGTGTTAAAAGTCTCAAAAACACATGTCCATGACAGCGTTCTTTTGCCCCTCCAAACCTGAAAGGCAGGCACTTTGCAAAATCCAGTCTTTCTCCAACATCTTCTCTTTGCCTCCTCTCTCTCTAGCATTCTGAGCTGCTCTGCTTCTACAAGGCTCTTCAATTTTTTTTTTTCAGTTGCTGATGCACAAATCAGCTTTCCAAATTTCTGGCCATCTCCAGGTACTAGTTTACTATGCCACCTTGTTGCAGTGCCAAACTCTTCACACCAGCTATTTTTCTG
The DNA here is from genome assembly GCA_004024945.1 of Uropsilus gracilis. Taxonomy (NCBI): domain Eukaryota; kingdom Metazoa; phylum Chordata; class Mammalia; order Eulipotyphla; family Talpidae; genus Uropsilus; species Uropsilus gracilis. Next base: position 8,138 of record PVHY01012005.1, read on the forward strand.
ATGGCCACCATGGCTCCTTGCCACCACCAGCTCACTCTTTCAGGGGGTTTCTGCCCAGCCTGGTCATTGGCGCTACTCTTTACTTGCCTGCCATTTTCATGTCTCTCTTTCCCCCAAGTCTCTGCCTCCTGTCTCTGATCCCTTCCTTTTTAGCTTTCTCTCTCTTTTTTTATAAAAAAATCAAAGACTCTAAATTTTCTCTACACAGCCACTAAGTGATAGATTTCCTCTTTCCCACCTGAGGTTTGCCACAAAAAGTCCCCTTATCCTATGTAAGCCATTAAAGAAAACCCAAAAAACTGTTTTTGTTTTCTTTCTTTTTTTTTAGGCACAGCTAATGGTATCAATACCTGAACTTCAATAATGCCCATATTGGGGTTCTGGCTTGAGTCTGAATTTACTCTGCAATGGTTGTCCGCAGATTATTTTATAAGGTCTTAAACTAAACCTGCATTTGGGAGCTAACCTCAGCCTCAATATAGCAGTAGGCAATTCCTGATCCCAGCATGGGTGTGCTTCCTGATGTGACTGGGCAATAAAGTAGTTTTCCTCTTCTTTTGCTATCATGGAAGCATGTTTTACATCCAGGGCAAATCTTCTTGGTGGGTATTGCCCTACTGGGATTGTGCAGCACTCACAGTAAAATGAGTACTTTGTTATATTAAGATGGGAACACCATTTTAAACCTCTTTTTAATTAATTAATGAATTTTTTTCTTGACCCAGAATAAACGGAAGCAGGACTTTCTTTTGGCAGTGCTGGGATTGCGGGCTGCAACTCTGTCCTCTTGGTAGCATCTGCCTTTTCTAAACCCATTTTTTAAAAAAAAATCAATAATGGATATTTTTTTAAAAACCAAATCTTGATGTGCAGCGCCATAAAAATCTAAAGATAAGTTACTAAGTACTAGGGCACATGGGTCAGCACAGATAGTGCACTTGGTAGACAGGGGAGACAGGGCAGTAAATCTCAGAAGGGCTAACCAAAACATATTTTTTCTGAAGATATGGACAGCAACACTTAGCAAGGGTAGCAAAAAACAGTAAATTTTAAGAGACTAACAAGATCCCAAACCCAAGGCAAAAAGTAGAGAAACTCTGAGATAAGAGCTGTGAATCCAAACACAACTGCCCTGGGAGTGCAGAATGTGAGAACCAGGAGGGAAAACCAATCACAAAGAGATTTTTAGAACAGTAAAAATATTTGAATGTCCCTAAACACATTTTCAAATGGCTACTTTACCCTCCCTGGCACAGTGCCAGCTTTTTGTTGTTGCTGTTGTTTAAGAGTCTGCAAACTTTTCGAAGTCTTACAATATAAAATTAATTGTAAAGCAATGAGATAGGTTGGAGTGACATTAAGAGGTCATTTCCTCAGACCCAAGTACATATATAAGCCAAATAAGATCACAGTACTGTATCAATGTGTTTCTGGGGTCATAAACATAACTTAAACCAGTTTGCAAGAATACATTCCAAGAGTCTGATACCAGGAATGGGGGTTATATTACCCCCCATTTTAATCAGAGCCCTAAAACAAACCAAACAAGACCAAAATACCTAGACAGAGCTCTGAGACAGATCAGATCAAAGCAAGGCTTCTTAAATCAGCAGTCACACTTGCCAAACCTGAAAGCCAAAACTGAAGAAAACAGCAAGAATCCCTAAACCAGAGGCCAAAAGATCGAAAACCTGGGGAGCAGAACAAAAGTGTAATGATTAAATTTGATGGATGAGAGCAACAGGAGGTGCTGTAATCAGGCATGGATGAGTTTCCAGGTGAAATCCCCTGGCAGCTGCTAGGGAGTCATCCTGACCAGAGCCCAGGCCCCCTGCCCTGCCTCACCAAAGACCAATTAAAACAGAGGCAGGAACTGAATGAGGTACATTTTTATCATACAGCTGGCAACCTGGAAGGCATAGGGTTAACACTTTAAGGAAACCACCTTAACCTTATTTTCCAGATGGCTTTTTTCCTGGAAGAACGTAGAATGACCAGAAAGACAGTGCATCCAGAGTGATATTTTCTGTCCCGTGTTGCTGTTATTAAAAATCAACCACAAAACAACAAAGGACAAAACCTAAAACAGAATACAACAAATAAGACAGCCAAAACAAAAACAGAAGCAGGAAACAATCTAAATTTTACCTTTTGTATTGGGACACACCAATACATCCAAGTAATGCCACAAACTTCCCTGAGCACCCTGCCCTCTGGGAATCACAGCTGCCTCCAGTGTTCAGCAAAAAAAAAAAAATGCTTTAACACAACCTAAAATGCAGTCTGCAACTTACTCACCCAGAACCTAAAATCAGGTGCTTTCATGTGCGGGGACCCTTTTTCAGATCACCTCAAAGTTTTGGTGAGTTCTTTGTACCAGAGGGAGGGAGAGGGAAAAGAAAGTTCCAAGATCACAGATTCCAGGAAAGGGGACAGTGAGTGGGATGGTAAACACTCTGATGTTTGCCAGGCCTTACCCCCAAATGAGTTATAAAAATTATTTAGCATGGGAGACCCAGTACAAATCCCTGGGATGGTTTTGTCTCTCAGAGAAAAATCTCCATAAGCCTTTATGGAATTTAAGGAATCGAGGGTTAGAACCCACTCAGACCCCCATAGCTGAAGTCTTGGGGCCAAAACAGTTACAGTCATAGGTGCACACACACATACCACTTTCACTCCCAAGAGAAAGATAAGGGGTTGTGCCAGTCATAGTAGCTGAGATGTATGGATCTCGGTGGAACCTCCAAATGTTAGGTCCTGAATCAAACACAGCTCAGCACAAACACCCCAGACACAGGAAGATAAAGAAATATTTTATTAGGAAAGCTCAGCTGAGGACTGCATTCTTTTTATCATTTTGTGAAGCTCAGATTACACATTTGCATCCTTATTCCAAAACTAAGCAGATGTAAAACATGGCAGACATATTTAGACACATACATTAAATTTATGAGCACATGTGCTGGGTTATCTACCAGGCAGGAGCTGCAATCCGTTTGTTTTCCTTGGGAGGAGGAAGCTGCCTGTGCCATTAGGGGAGGAGACACTGCTTACTTTCATGGTACTTAATGTGAGACCAAGTCCTAACTCTCTGCTACCCATCACTACTATGCCTATCTCAGTTTGTTCAGAACCCCTTCAGTGTCTGACCAGTCATGGAGACAAACAAATGCGGCTATTTGCAAGCCCTGTCTTAGGTTGATCACTGAGTGCTCTGAATCTTACCTGTTATTGGCTAGCCAGTGCTCAGAGGAGTTTTGGATGGCAAACCTTCAGGTATGTAGTTCAGCTGCCGTTGCATTTAAAGTTTGCAACAGGTTACTGATGATAAAGGGCAAACAATATCATTAGCAAATGAAGTCATACTACAGTAATAATAGATTTTATCCATTTGAAGAAATCAGACCAATGAGGAGTCAGTTTAGCCACCTGAACAGCAATACATGGACAGCTTGATCAATATCATATGACAAATGAGGTGTATTATGCATGTCTAAAATATACCTATGCAACTCAAGCAAATCAAAGGATAAATTAGTATGTGACCATACACCAAGTGTTAGGCCCTGAATCAAACACGGCTCAGCACAAACACCCCAGACACAGGAAGATAAGGACAAAAAAGCTTATTAGGAAAGCTTAGCTGGGGGCTACCAAGTCAAGAGTCAAGGGAGACTCAGTGCACCGGTTTGTTCACCAATTAAGTCCTTTTATATTGTCTTACAACCTAAGTTATACATTTGCATTCCTATTCTAAGTCAAACAAATGTAAAATATGGGGTACCTATTAGAGGCACACTTTAAGTTTACAACTAGGCTCACCATAAAGTTACCTATAATATCATAAGGCCATATGAGGGGTTATCAATTTGTTTTCTTTTGTGGAGGCAGGGGGTGTCCTGTAGGGAGGGAACTGCTTATCTCCTAAATCAACGGAGTGCTATACCAAATTTGCTCAATTTATTGTTCAGGCTTTTAACATTCCAGCACAAGAAGATGCCTTTTAACCCTATTCCAACCAACATGGGTTCAGTATAAGTAACGTTAGTAACACATACATGAGCTTATTCTGCATGACACTTTAAATTAGTTCGAATATGCAAAGCTTGAACTTGATCTCCTAACATTAGGATGGTATCATATGAGACTGATAACCTAGCTTCCAATTTATAATTAATGTGGCTAAAGCATTTACATAGGAAACAGTTTGCGTTTCTTGTGTAAGAGCTACAGTAGATATGGTTGGTTCCTCCTAAAAGAGCAGTATTAAAGCTATAATTCCCATTATATTAATGCCTACAGCTCTCTAAGGTCTGGCTAACAATGAGCGCAATTTCATAAGCACTAACCAACCAGCATCATGATATCATTCATTAGTCACATTTACTGGGATTACAGCAAAAGGTGGTTGAGATATCAAAGTTACTATGTTAACCTTACTATCATTAGCATAAATATAAGAGGATACATTACAATCATAGTGAAACATGGCAACCCGAAGACTTTTTGACTTTAACTGTAACACATACAGGCCTACTTCCCTCTCCAAAGCAGGCTACAAACAGGCCATTCACCTTTAACCTTTACCTTTAACCTTGACACCTCTGCCTGCTTCTCTCTACAAAGCAGGCTCCAAACTATTCATTGGCACTGAGCTTTAACTTAAGTGGACACACCTATGCCTGCTTCTCTCCCTACTAAGCAGGCTACAGGCAGTTACATTAACAATGCCTTTACCTTGAACTCTAAGTAGATACACTTTTGCCTGGTTCTCTCCCTAGGAAGCAGGCCACAAACGGTTCATTAACATTTCCACTGATCATCTTTACCATTGATATGCAAAAGCCAAGGCTGGGCATGGTGGCTCATGCCTGTAAGCTTCAGCCTATGAAGCGGCTGGTGCTAGGAATCATGGTTCAAATCTCGCCTGGGGCCTGTAGAGAGACCTAGTTCTAAAAAAATAGCTGGGCGTGGTGATGTGCACAGTAATCACAGTTACCTGAGAAGCTGAGGCTGGGGATTGCTTGAGTCCATGATACCCCAGCAATGTGAGCCAGTGGTTCCACAGGCAAAAATACATTGTCTTTCCTGAGCCTACCATAGAAGAAACCAGTTTGGCCCAGTTTCTGGAGTTCCTACCCTGATGTTTATTGGTACACTTCACTTATTTCCCTTCGAAGACCATGACCTCTTTGAGAGCAGGAAGAACTCGGCTCCCTGCCACCACCCCCACTTCTCCCCTCCTAGCACAAGACACACAGAAACCTCTCATCCAATGTAGGTCTCCTGGAAGGACAAACAAGAGGTGGCGGGAGAGCAGGAATCTGACAAATCTGACAGGAAATGTTTGCGCTGGCGACAGGAGTAGTTATAATCCTCCAGAACACCCTGAGTTGACACTTCCCTATCAGGTTCAGAGTCAACATCGAAACCACACCCATATCCAAACATCTGAAGTCGAACTGTGAGCTTGGAGTTTACCAAAATTCTGCAACCTGAATCATCTAAGACAGTTCTTGACTCCACAGCACTTAGGAGCTTGCTGAAAATGCTGCAAGTTCTCCTGAAAGGTTGAAATCCACAGAATTTTGAATGAAAAGAAGGATTTCTAAGAAGTGCTAGAAATCAAGAAATGTAAGAGTTGGAGGTGAGATGGAATGTTATCCTATTCTAATCCATCAAGTGTGCAATATAGTGAGACTTAACCTATAAACATCAAAGTACAGAGAAGTCACAGTAAGATATAAACTGTTCCTTAGGATTCTCTTGGACTCAGGAGCTTTCTCTTTGAAAATGCTGCAGTTCGCCTGATAGGCCAAAATCTGCAGGATGTTGAATGAAAACAAGGGTTAATAAGAAGTGCTAGAAATCATGAAACTTTAGAGCTGGACATGAGCTGGAATGCTATACTTTTCTACTTCATGAACTGTGCAACATAGAGAGATTTCATTTCTAAACACCAAAGTACAGAGAAGTTACTGTAAGATATAAACAGCTCCTTAGGGGTATGTTTGTTATCAGGATCATTCTCAATAAAAAAGCAAGCTGTTTGCCTGAGGCTGCAATCTGCAGGAATTTGAATGAAACAAGGGTTAATAAGAAGTGCTACAAATCATGACTTAAGAGCTGGAGGTGAGAAATATATATATATATATATATATATATATATATATATATATATATATAATATATATATCCTATTTGCTCCATGAAGTGTTTAGAGATTTCATCTCTAAACATCAAAGTACAGAAAAGTTAAGTAAGATATAAATAGCTCCTTTGGAGTCTGTTTGGATTCAGGAGAGTTTTGGCTGAAAACCCTGGAAGTTCACATAAATGGCCGAAATCGGCAGTAATGTGAATGAAGGAATGGTTAATACTAGCGCTAGAAATCATGATTTAAGACCTGGAGGTGAAATGGACTTATATCCTATTCTACTCCATGAAGTGTACAACACAGAGAGATTTCATCTCTAAATATCAAAGTACAAGGAGTTACAGTAAGATATAAACTACACCCTTTGGTTTCTGATTGGATACAGGAGGATTCTCACTGAAAACACTACCAGTTCGCCTGAAATGCCTAACTCTGCAGGAATTTGAATTAAACAAGTGTTAATAACAAGTGCTACAGTCATGAAGTAAGAGATGGAGGTGAGATTGACTGGTATCATATTCTACTCCATAAAGTGTACAATATAGAGAGATTTCATGTCTAACCATCAAAGTATACAACAGTTAAGTAATATATAGACAGCTCCTTTGGAGTATGTTTGATCAGGGAGGTTCTGGCTGAAAATGCTGGAAGTTCACTTAATTGTGAAATATGCAGGAAATTCAATGAAGCAAGGTTAATACAGTGCTAGAATCATGACTTAAGACCTGGCGGTGATATGGAATTATAACCTATGCTATATCATGAAGTCTACAACATAGAGAGATTTCATCTCTACACATCAAAGTACATAGAAGTTACAGTAAGGTATAAACTGCTCCCTTGGAGTCTGTTTGGAATCATGAGCCTTCTCATTGGTAATGCTGGCAGTTTGCCTGAATGACCGAATCCACAGGAATTTGTATAAAACAAGGTTTAACAAGAAGTGCTAGATATCATGACTTAAGAGCTGGAGGTGAGATGGATATTTCTTATTCTACTCCATGAAGTGTATACATAGTGATTTCATCTCTAAACATCAAACTACAGAGATGTTACAATAAGATATAAACTGGTCCTTTGGAGTCTGTTTGGCTTCAGGAGCATTCTTGCTGAAAATGGTGGCAGATCACCTGAAAGGCTGAAATCCACAGATATATGAATGAAACAAGGGAAAATAACAAGGGTTAGAAATTATGACTTAGAAGCTGGAGGTGAGATGGACTTATATCCTATTCTACTCCATGAAGTGTACAACATAGGAAAATTTCATCCCTATACATCTAAGTAGAGAAAAGTTAAGTAAGATATAAACAGCTCATTTTGAGTCTGTTTGGATTCAGGATCATTCTCACTGAAAACGCTGTCAAATCATCTTAAAGGCTGAAATCCGCAGGAATTTGAATGAAAGAAGGCATAATAACAAGTGCTACATCATGACTTAAGACCTGAGGTGATATGGATTTATATCCTATTTTACTCCATGAAGTGTACAACATAGAAAGTTTCATCTCTTAACATCAAAGTACAGAAAGGTTAAATAAGATATAAGCAGCTACTTTGGAGTCTGTTTGGATTCAGGAGCTTTCTGGCTGAAAATCATGGAAGTTTACCCTAAACGCTGACACATGCAGGAAATTTAATGAAACAAGGTTTAATAACAAGTGCTAGATCATAACTTAAGAGCTGAAGGTGATATGACTTATATCCTATTCTACTCCATGAAGTGTACAGCATAGAGAGATTTCATCTCTAAACATCAAAGTACAGACTAGTTACAGTAAGATATAAACTGCTCCGTTGGAATCTGTTTGGAATCAGGAGCGTTCTTGATAAAAACACTGGCAATTCACCTTAAAAGCCAAATCCACAGGAATATGAATGAAACAAGGGTTAATAACAACTACTAGAATTATGACTTGGAAGCTAGATGTGAGATGGACTTATATCCTATTCTATTCCATGGAGTGTACAACATAGGGAAATTTCATCCCCAAACCTCTAAGTACAGAAAAGTAAACTAAATATAAACAGCTCCCTTTGAGTCTGTTTGGAATCAGGAGCATTCTTGCTGAAATACTGGGCAATTCTCCTTAAAGTTGGAAATCTGAAGGAATTTGAATAAAATAAGGCTTAATAACAAGTGCTAGAAATCATGACTTAAGAGCAGAGGAGAGATGGACCTAAGCGGGAGGTAAAATGGTCTTATAGCCTATTCTACTCCTTGAATTGTTCAATATAGAGATTTTTAATCTCTAAACATTCAAAGCACAGAGAAGTTACACTTAGATATAAGCTGCACCCTTTGGATCTGATTGATTCAGTAGCATTCTCGGTGAAAACACTGCCTGCTTGCCTAAAAGACCGAAATCCGCAGGAATTTGAATGAAACAAGAGTTAATAAGAAGTGCTAGAGATCATCACTTAAGAGCAGGAGGTGAAATGGTCCTATATCCTATTCTACTACATGAATTGTAAAATATAGAGAGATTTCATCTCTAAACATCAAAGTACAGAGAAGTTGCAGTAAGATATAAAATACTCATTTGGAAAATGTTTGGAACCAGGAGCGTTATCGCTAAAAAACTGGCAATTCACCTTAAAAGTCAAAATCTGCAGGAATTTGAATGATAAAAGGGTTAATAACAAGTGCTAAAATCATGACTTAAGTTGGAGGTGAGATGGACTTACCCTATTGTACTCCATGAAGTGTACAACATAGAGAGATTGCATCTCTATACATCAAAGTACAGAGAAGTTACAGTAAGATAGATACATATTGCTCCTTTGGAATCTGTTTAGAATCAGGAGTATTCTCTTTGTCAACTTTGGAAGTGCGCCTTAAGAGTACTCCATTGCCGTCTGTTTGTAATTCAGATTCGTTTAGTGCAAAACTCAGACAGTGGGCTGAAAGGCTGAAATCCACAGGATTTTCAATGAAAACAAGCATTCTCAGAAGTGCTAGAATTCATGAAATTTAGGAGCTGGATGTGAAATGGACTGTTATTCATTCTACTCCAAGAACGTTCAACAGAAAGAGGTTTCATCTCCAAACAAGAAAATACAGACAAGTTACAGTAAGATATAACTGCTCCTTTGCCTTCTGTTGTAATTCAGAGGCGTTCAGTGAAAAACACAGGCAGTTGCCTGAATGGCCCAAATCCTCAGGATTTGCAATGAAAACAAGTGTTTCTCAGAAGTGTTAGGAATCATGAAACATAGTAGCTGGATGTGAGATGGGCAGGTGTTCTATTCGCCTCCAGGAACTGTGTAACATAGAGAGATTTCATCTCTAAACTCCAAAGTAAAAGAAGTTACAGTTATATATAAACTGCACTTTTGCCATCTGTTCATAATTCAGAAGCATTCAGCATGAAGGCCAGGCAGTTGGCCTGAAAGGCTGAAATCCACAGGATTTTCAAGGAAAACAAGTGTTTCTCAAAAGTGCTACATAACACTAAACTTAGGAGCTGAAAGTGAAATGGAGTGGTATTCTATTCTACTGAATAAACTGTGAAACATCGGGAGAATTCATGTATAAAAATAAAAGTAGAGACAAGTTACAGTAATATATAAACTGTAACTTTGCACTCTGTAATTCAGTGGCGGTCAGGGCAAAACGCAGGCAGTTCACTTGAGAGGCCGAAATCTGCAGGATTTTCAATGAAAACAACCGGTTCTCAGAAGTGCTAGAATTCATGAAATTTTGGAGCTGGATGTGAAATTGGCTGGTATTCCATTCTATTCCATGAACTTTCAACAGGGAGAGATTTAGTCTCTAAACACGAAAGTACAGTGAATTTACAGTAAGTATTAACTGCTCGTTTGCCATCTGTTTGTAATTCAGAGGCATTCAGCACAAAACACTGGCAGTTCGCCTGAAAGGCCCTAATCCGCAGCATTTTCACAGGAAACAAGGGTTTATCAGAAGTGCTAGAAATCATGAAACTTAGGAGCTGGATCAAAATGGACTGGTATTCTATTCTACTACATAAACTGTGCAACATAGGGAGATTTGTTGTCGACATGAAAGTACAGAGAAGTTACAGTAAGATATAAACTGCTGATTTGCAGTCTGCTTGTAACTCAGATGCGTTCAGCGCAAAACTCAGGCAATTGGCCTGAAAGGCTGAAATCCGCAGGATTTTCAATGAAAACAAACGTTTCTCAGAAGTGCTAGAAATCCTGAAACTTAGGAGGTGGAAGTGAGATGGACTGGTATTCTTTTGTATTCCATGAACTGTACATCACAGGGAGTTTTCATCTCTAAACATCAAAGTAAAGAGAAGTTACAGTAGATATAAACTGCTCCGTTACACCCTGCTTGTCATTCAGTGGCTTTCAGTGCAAAACGCAGACAGTTGGCTGAAGGGCCGAAATCTGTAGTATTTTCAAGGAAACAAGGGTTTATCAGAAGTGATGGAAATCATGAACCATAGGAGCTGGATATGAGATGGACTGGTATTCAATTCAGGAGTTGGATGTGATAGGCAATGCTATTCTATTCTTCTGCATAAAATGTGGATATAGGAAGATTTCATCTCTAAACATCAAAGTACTGAGAAGTTACAATAAGATAAAAACTGCTCCTTTGCAGTCTGTTCATAATACAGAGGCATTCAGCACAAAACACAGGCATTTGGCCAGAAAGGTCGAAATCTGCAGGATTTTCAATGAAAACAAGCGTTTCTCTGAAGTGTTCCAAATGATGGAAGTCAGGAGCTGGTTGTGATTTGGATTGTATTCTATTCTCCTCATAAACTGTGCAATATAAGGAGATTTCATCTCTAAACATTAAAGTACAGAGAAGCTACAGTTAGATATAAATGACACCTTTGCCGTCTGTTTGTAATTCAGAGGCGTTCAACGCAAAACGCAGGCAGTTTGCCTGAAAGGCAGAAATCTGCAGGATTTTCAATGAGAACAAGCATTTCTCATTATATTAGAAATCAGGAAACTTAGGAGTTGGATGTGAAATGGACTGGTATTCTATTCTACTCCATAGTCTGTGCAACATAGGGAGATTTCATCTCTGAACATAAAAGTACAGAGAAGTTACAGTAAGATATAAACTGCTCCTTTGCAGTCTGTCATTCAGAGGCGTTCAGCGCAAAAGGCAGGCAGTTCCCCTGAAGGTCGAAATCCACAGGATTTTCAATGAGAACATGCATTTCTCAGAAGTGCTAGAAATCATGAAACTTAGGAGGTGGAAGTGAGATGGACTGCTATTCTTCTATTACATGAACTGTACATCATAGGGAGATTTCATCTCTACTCATCTAATTAGAGAGGTTACATTAAGATATAAACTGCACGTTTGCCGTTTGTAGTTCAGAAGAGTTCAGCGCAAAACGCAGAAGTTCACTTGAAAGGCCTACATCTGCAGGATTTTCAAAGGAAACAATGATTTATCAGAAGTGCTAGAATTTATGAAACCTAGGAGCTGGATATGAGATGGACTGGTATTCAATTCTACTCTATAAGCTGAGCAACATATGGAGACTTCATCTCTAAACATCAAAGTACAGAGAAACTACAGTTCATATAACCTGCACCGTTGCCTTCTGTTTGTAATTCAGAGGTGTCAAGTGCAAAATGCAGGCAGTTGGCCTGAAAGGCCAAAATCCAAAGGATTTTCAATGAAAAGAAGCGTTTCTCATATGTGCTAGATATCATGAAACTTAGGAGCTAGATGTGATATGGAGTGCTATTCAATTCTACTGCATAAAAATGTCAAAAATAGGGAGATTTCATCTCTAAACATCAAAGTGCAGAGAAGTTACAGTAAGATAAAAACTTCTCTTTTGCAGTCTGTAATACAGAAGCGTACAGTGCAAAATGAAGGCAGTTGGCATGAAAGGCCGAAATCTGCAGCATTTTCAAAGGAAAAAGGGGTTTATCAGAAGTGATAGAAATCATGAAACTTTAGAGCTGGTTGTGAGATGGACTGGTATTCTATTCTCCTCTATAAACTGTGCATGATAGGGAGATTTCATCTTTAAACATAAAAATACAGAGAAGTTACAGGTAGATATAAACTGCTCCTTTGCTGTCTGTTTGTAATTCAGAGGCATTAGGTGCAAAAAGCAGGCAGTTGAACTAAAGGCCAAAATCCACAGGATTTTCAATGAAAACAAGCGTTTCTCAGAAGTGTTAAAAATCATGAAACTCAGGAGCTTGATATGAGATGGACTAGTGTTCAATTCTACTCTATAAACTGTGCAATATAGGGAGACTTGATCTCCAAACATCAAAGTTCAGAGAAGCTACAGTTAGCTATAAACGGCACTTTTGCCATGTGTAATTAGAGGCGTTCAGCTCAAAACGCAGGCAGTGGGTCTAAAGGCTGAAATTCGCAGGATTTTCAATGAAAACAAGCATTTCTCATAATCTTAGAAGTCATGAAACTTAGGAGCTTGATGTGAGATGGACTGGTATTTTATTATCCCCTATGAACTGTGCAAGATAGAAAGATTTCATCTCTAAACATCAAAGGACAGAGAAGTTAGTCATAAAAACTGCTCCTTTGCAGTCTGTTTCTAATTCAGAGGTGTTCAGCGCAAAACGCAGGCAGTGGGCCTAAAAGGCCGAAATCCGCAGGATTTTCAATGAAAACAAGTGTTACTCAGTAGTGCTGGAAATCATGAACCATAGGAGCTGGGTGAGAGTTGGATTGGTATTCTATTCTCCTCTATGAACTGTGCAACATAGCAAAATTTCATCTCTAAACATCAAAGGAGAGAGAAGTTACAGTCAGATAAAAACTGCTCCTTTGCAGTCTGTTTGTAAAACAGGTGAACAACGCAAAACGCAGGCAGTTGTCCTGAAAGGCCGAAATCAGCAGCATTTTCAAAGGAAAAAGGGGTTTATCAGAAGTGATAGAAATCATGAAATGTAGCAGCTGGGAGTGAGTTGGACTGGTATTCTATTCTCCTCCATGAACTGTGCAAATAGGAATATTTCATCTATAAACATCAAAGGACAGAGAAGTTACAGTCAGATAAAAACTTCTCCTTTGCAGTCTGTTTGTAATTCAGAAGCGTTCAGCGCAAATCTCAGGCAGTGGCCTGAAAGGCTGAAATCCGCAGGATTTTCAATGAAAACAAGTGTTTCTCAGAAGTCCTGGAAATCATGAACCTTAGGAGCTGATTGTGAGATGGACTGGTATTCTACTCTACTCTATAAACTTTGCATCATAGGGTGATTTCATCTCTAAACATAAAAGTACAGAGAAGTTACAGTAAGTTATAAATTGCTCCTTTGCCGTCTATTTGTAATTCAGAGGCGTTCAGCGTAAAACGCAGGCAGTTGGCCTAAGGCCGAAATCCGCAGGATTTTCAATGAAAACAAGGGTTTCTCAGAAGTGTTAAAAATCATGAAACTCAGGAGCTGTATATGAGAAGGACTGGTATTCTACTCTATAAACTGTGCAACATAGTGAGATTTCATCTCCAACAACAAAGTTCAGAGAAGCTACAGTTAGATATAAACCGCACCTTTGCCGTGTGTTTGTAATTCAGAGGTGATCAGCGTAAACACATTCAGGGAGCCTGAAGGCTGAAAACTGCAGGATATTCATTGAAAACAAGAGTTTCTCATTATCCTAGAAATCATGAAACTTAGGAGCTGGATGTGAGATGGACTGGTATTCTATTATCCTCTATGAACTGTGAAACATCGCAAAAAAATGCACCTTTGCAGTCTGTTTCTAATTCAGAGGCGTTCTGCAAAAATTGCAGGCAGTGGGTCTGAAAGGCTGAAATCCACAGGATTTTCAATGAAAACATTTGTTTCTCAGAAGTGCCAGAAATCATGAACCATAAGAGCTGGGTGTGAGATGGACTGGTTTTCTATTCTCCTCTATAAACTGTGCAACATAGGGAGATTTCATCTCTAAACATTAAAGTACAGAGAAGTTACAGTCAGATAAAAACTGCTCCTTTGCAGTCTGTTTGTAATTCAGAGGTATTCAGCGCAAAATGCAGGTAGTGGGCCTCTAAGGCCAATCCGCAGGATTTTCAATGAAAACAAGCATTTCCCATTATCCTAGAAATCATGAAACTTAGGAGCTGGATGTAACATGGAATGGTATTCTATTCTCCTCTATGAACTGTGCAACATAGGAAGATTTCATCTTTATACATCAAAGGACAGAGAAATTACAGTTTAAAAACTGCTCCTTTGCAGTCTGTTTCTAATTCAGAAGCGTTCAGCACAAATTGCAGTCAGTTGGCCAAAAAGGTCAAAATCTGAAGGATTTTCAATGAAAACAAATGTTTCTCAGTAGCAGTGGAAATCATGAACCTTAGGAGCTGGTTGTGAGATGGACTGGTATTCTACTCTACTCTATAAACTGTGCATAATAGGGAGATTTCATCTCAAAACGTAAAAGTACAGAGAAGTTACAGTAATTTATAAACTGCTCCTTTGCCGTCTGTTTGTAATTAGAGGCGTTAGGCTCAAAACGCAGGCTGTTGACCTAAAGGTCAAAATCCGCAGGATTTTCAATGAAAACAAGTATTTTCAGAAGTGTTAAAAATCATAAAACTCAGGAGCTGGATGTGAGATGGACTGGTATTCAATTCTACTCTATAAACTGTGCAACATAGGGAGACTTCATCTCCAAACAACAAAGTTCAGAGAAGCTACAGTTAGATATAAACGGCACCTTTGCCATGTGTTTTTAATTCAGAGGTGTTCAGCTCAAAACACAGGCAGTGGGCCTGAAAGGCTGAAATCTGCAGGATATTCAATGAAAACAAGCATTTCTCATTATCCTAGAAATCATAAACTTAGGAGCTGGATGTAAGATGGACTGGAATTCTATTCTCCTCTATAAACTGTGCTTGATCATCTCTAAACATAAAAGTGCAGAGAAGTAACAGTGAGTTATAAATGGCCCCTTCGCTGTCTGTCTGTTTGTAATTCAGAGGCGTTCAGCGCAAATCACAGACAGTGGCCTGAAAGGCTGAAATCTGCAGGATATTTATGGAAACAACTGTTTCTCAGTAGTCCTGGATCATGAACCTTAGGCGCTGGATGTGAGATGGACTGGTATTCTACTCTAATCTATAAACTGTGCATCATAGGGAGATTTCATCTCTAAACATCAAAGTACAGAGAAATTACTGAAAGATATATACTGCTCCTTTGGAGTCTGTTTGGAGTCAGTCGCGTTCTTGCTGAAAACGATGACTGTTCTCCTGAAAGGTCAAAATCCACAGGAATTTGAATGACAAATGGGTTAATAACAAGTGTTTGAAATCATGACTTAAGAGATGGAGGTGAGATTGACTGGTATCCCATTCTACTCCATAAGGGTACAACAGATAGAGATTTCATCTGTATCATCCAAGCATGGTTAGAAGTTATGTAAGATATAAACGAGGACTTTGGATCTGTCTGGATTCAAAAGTGTTCAGGCGAAAAAAGCTGGCATTTTGCCTGACAGGCCAAAATCCACAGGAATTTGAATGAAACAAGGGTAAATAACAAGTGCTAGAATTCATGACTTAAATGCTGTAGGTTCGAAAGTCAGCATTCCTATTCTACTCCATGAAGTGTACAACAGAGTGTGAATTGATCTCTAAACATCACAAAACAGAAAAAAGCTGAAAGATATAAACTGCCTATTTGGAGTCACCTTGGGTTCAGGAGCATTCTCGCTGAGAAACTGGCTATTCACCTGAAAGCCCAAAACACACAGGGCTTTGAACCGAACAAGGGTTAATATCAAGGGCTAGAAAATATGAATAATTGCTGGAGGTGAGATGGACAGCAATCCTACTCCACTCCATGAAGTGTACAACACAGAGTGAATTGATCTGTAAACATCAAAGTACAGAGAAGTTACTGAAAGATGGAATCTGCTCCATTGGAGTCTGTTTGTATTTAGCAGGATTAGCACTGTAAATGCTGGCTATTCCCCTGAAAGGCCAAAATCCACAGGAATTTGAATGAAAAAATGGTTAATACAAGAGATCCAAATCATGATTTAAGAGCTGGAGGAGAGATGGACGGCATTCCTATTCTACTACATGAAGTGTACAACATAGAGTGATTCGATCTGTAAACATCAAAGTACAGAACGTTACTGAAAGATGTATTCTGCTCTTTTGGAGTCTGGAATCAGTAGCGTTGTCTCTGAAAATGCTGGTGGTTCGTCTGAAAGGCTCAAATCCACAGGATTTTGAACAAAACAAGGGTAACACAAATGCTCGAAATCATGATTTAAGGGATGGAGGTGAGAATAACCTGTATCCTATTCTAATCCATGATGGGTACAACATAGAGGGATTTCATCTCTAAACATCAAAGCACAGGGAAGTTATGTAAGATATAAACTGCAACTTTGCTTTGGTTCTGTCTAAATTCAAGAGCGTACAGGCTAGAAAAGCTGGAATTTCACTTGAAAAACAGCCATCGGCAAGAATTTGAATGAAACAATGATTAATAACAAGTGCTCAATATCATGACTTAAGACTGGAGGTGAGATGGACAGCTATCCTAGTCTACTGCATGAAGTGTACAACATAGATTGATTTCATCTCCAAGCATCAAAGCACAGAGAAGTAACTGAAAGATAAACTCCTCCTTTGGATTTTGCTGATTTCAAGAGTGTTTAGGTGAAAAAAGCTGGAATTTCACCTGAAAGACTGAAATCCATCGGAATTTCACTGAAACAAGAGTTAAGAACAAGTGCTAGAAATCACGACTTAAGAGCTAGATGTGAGATGGACTGGTATCCTATTCTACTCCATGAATCATACAATGAAAAGAGATTTAATCTCTAAACATAAAAGTACAGATAAGTTATGCAAGATGTAAACAGCTCCTTTGGAGTCTGTTTGGATTCAGCAGCGTTCAGGCTAAAAAAGCTGGCAGTTCACCTGAAGACCTAAAACCGCAGGAATTTGAATGAAACAAGGTTTAATAACAAGTGGTCGGAATCATGATTTAAGAGCTGGAGGTGAAATTGACTGGTATCCTCTTCTACTCCATGTAGTGTACAACATAGATTGATTTCATCTCTAAACATCAAAGTACAGAGAAGTTAAAGAAAGATATAAACTGCTCCTTTGGAGTTTGTTGGATTCAAGTGTGTTCAGGCATAAAAGCTGGAATTTTACCTGAAAGACCAAAATCCGTAGGAATTTCAATGTAACAAGAGTTAAGAACAAGTGCTAGAAATCATGACTTAAGAGCTGGATGTGAGCTTGACTGGTATCCTATTTTACTCCATGAATCATACAATGTAAAGAGATTTAATCTCTAAACATCCAAGCGCAGGGAAGTTAGTTAAGATATAATTTGAGTCTTTGGATCTGCCTGGATTTAAGACCTTTCAGACTAAAAATGCTGGGATTTCGCCCAAAAGGCCTAAATCCACAGGATGTGAATGAAACAAGGTTTAGTAAAAAGTGCACAAATCATGACTTAAGAGCTGGAGGTGAGGGGGACCACTATTTTATTATACTCCATTAATTCTAGAACATAGAGTGATTTTATCTCTAAATCAAAGTAGAGAGAATTTACTTACGTAAGAAATCAGCTGCTCCTTTGGAATATTTCTGGATTCATGAGCATTCATACTCAAAAAGCCAGCATTTTGCTGAAAGACTGAAATCTACGGAAGTTTAAATGAATAAAGGGTAATAACAATTGATAGATATCATGACTTAAGAGGTGGAGGTGAGAATGACTGGTATACTCTTCAACTCCATGAAGGGTACAACGGAGAGAGATTTCATCTCTAACCATGACAACATTGAGAAGTTATGTAAGATATAAAGTGCGGCCATGGATCTGTCTGGATTCAAGAGCCCTCAGGTCAAAAAAGCTGACATTTTGCCTGAGAGACTGAAATCTGCAGGAATTTGAATGAAACAAGGTTTAATAACAAGTGCGAGAAATCACGACTTAAGAGCTGGAGGTGAGGTAGACAGCTATACTATTCTACTCCATGAAGTGACCAAATAGATTGATTTCATCTCTAAACATCAAGTACAAGAAGTTACTGAAAGATATAAACTGCTCCTTAGGAGTCTGCAGTCAGTCGTGTTCTCGCTGAAAATGATGACTGTTCTCCTGAAAGGCCAAAATCCACAGGAATTAGAACAACAAATGGGTTAATAACAAGTGTTCCAAATAATGACTTAAGAGCTGGAGGTAAGATTGACTGGTATCCTATTCTACGCCATGAAGGGTACAACAGAGATTTCATCTGTATACATCAAAGCACAGAGAAATTATGTAAGATATAAACAATGACTTTGGATCTGTCTGGATTCAAGAGCCTTTAGGTGAAAAACCTGGCATTTTGCCTGAAAGACCGAATGCACAGGAATTTGAATGAAACAAGGGTTAATAACAAGTGCTAGAGTTTTTGAATTAAGAGATGCAGGTTAGATGGACAACTATCTTATTCTACTCAATGAAGTGTACAACAGAGTGTAAATTGATCTATAAGCATCAAATACCAGAGAAAATGCTGAAAGATATAAACTGCCTGCTTGGAGTCACTTTGGGTTCAGGAGCATTCTCGCTGAGAGAGTTGGCTGTTCACTCGAGAGCCCAAAATCCACAGCAATTTGAATGAAACAAGGGTTAATACCAAGGGCTAGAAATCATGAATAATAGCTGGAGGAGTGATGGACAGCATTCCTATTACTCCATGAAGTGTACAACACAGAGTGAATTGATCTGTGACATCAAAATACAGAGAAGTTACTGAAAGATGGAATCTGCTCCTTTGGAGTCCATTTTTATTCAGTAGCATTAGCACTGTAAGCGCTGGCTGTTCCCCTGAAAGGCTGAAATTCGCAGCAATTTGAATGAAAAAATGGTTAATATAAGTGATCCAAATCATGATTTAAGAGCTGGAGGTGAGATGGACGGCATTCCTATTCTACTCCATGAAATGTACAACATAGAGTGATTTGATATGTAAACATCAAAGTTCAGAACGTTACCGAAAGATGTATTCTGCGCCTTTGGAGTCTGTTTGGAATCAGTAGCGTTCTCTCTGAAAACGCTGGCTCTTCATCTGAAAGGCTAAAATCTGCAGGAATTTGAACAAAACAAGGGTAATGCAAGTGCTCAAAATCATGACTTAAGAGTTGGAGGTGTGAATAACTGTATCCTATTCTAACTCATTATGGGTACAACATAGAGGCATTTCACCTCTAAACATCAAAGTACAGGAAAGTTATGTAAGATATAAACTGCGACTTTGGTTCTATCTAAATTCAAGAGCGTTCAGGCTAAAAAGCTGGAATTTCACCTGAAAGCCATCGCAATAATTTGAATGAAACAACAGTTTATAACAAGTGCTCGATATCATGACTTAAAACTGGAGGTGAGTCGGACAGCTATCCTAGTCTACTCCCTGAAATGTACAACATAGATTTATTTCACCTCTAAACATCAAAGCACAGGGAACTAACTGAAAGATATAAACTCCTCCTTTGGAGTTTGTATGGATTCAAGAGTGTTCAGGCATAAAAGCTGGAAAATCACCTGAAAGACTGAAATCCATAGGAATTTCAATGAAACAGAGTTAAGAATAAGTGCTAGAAATCATGACTTAAGCTGGATGTGAGCTTGACTGGTTATCTATTCTACTCTTGAATCATACAATGTAAACAGATTTAATGTAAACATCAAAGCGCAGGGAAATTAGGGAAAATACAATTTGTGACTTTGTATCTATCTGGATTAAAGAGCGTTTTGACTAAAAACTCTAGGATTTCGCTTGAAAGGCCTAAATCCGCAGGATTGTGAATGAAACAAAGTTTAATAAAAAGTGCACAAATCATGACTTAAGAGCTGGAGATGAGGTGGACCACTATTTTATTCTACTCCATGAATTGTAGAACACAGAGTGATTTTATCTCTAATTCAAAGAGGAGAGAAGTTACTTATGTAAGACATCATCTGCTCCATTGGAATCTTTCTGGATTCACGAGTGTTCAGGCTCAAAAAGCCGGCATTTTGCTAAAAGACCGAAATCCGCTGAAGGTTAAATGAAGAAAGGGTTAAAAACAAGTGAAAGATATATTGACTTAAGAGGTGGAGGTGAAAATGACTGGTATACTTTTCAACTCCATGAAGGGTACAACGGAGAGAGAGTTCATCTCTAACCATGACAGCATTGAGAAGTTATGTAAGATATAAAGTGCGACCATGGATCTGTCTCGATTCAAGAGCCCTCGGGTGAAAAAAGCTGGCATTTCACCTGACAGACCAAAATCCGCAGGTATGTGAATGAACAAGGGTTAATAACAAGTGCGAGAAATCATGACTTAAGAGCTGGAGGTGAGGTAGACAGCTATACTATTCTACTCCATGAAGTGTCCAAATAGATTGATTTCATCTCTAAACATCAAGTACAAGAAGTTACTGAAAGATATAAACTGCTCCTTAGGAGTCTGCAGTCAGTCGTGTTCTTGCTGAAAATGATGACTGTTCTCCTGAAAGGCCGAAATCTGCAGGAATTTGAACGACAAATGGGTTAATAACAAGTGTTCGAAATCAAATCTTAAGAGCTGGAGGTAAGATTGACTGGTATCCTATTCTACTCCATGAAGGGTATAACAGAGAGATATTTTTCTGTATACAAGTTATGTAAGATATAAACAACAACTTTGGATCTGTCTGGATTCAGAGCGTTCACACGAAAAAAGCTGGCATTTTGCCTGACAGACCAAAATCCGCAGGAATGTGAATGAAACAAGGGTTAATAACAAGTGCTAGAGTTTTTGAATTAAGAGGTGTAGGTTAGATGGACAACTATCTTATTCTACTCAATGAAGTGTACAACATAGTGTGAATTGATCTCTAAACATCAAAAAACTGAGAAAATGTTGAAAGATATAAACTGCCTGTTTGGAGTCACTTTGGGTTAAGGACCATTTTCGCTGAGAAAGTTGGCTGTTCACCTGAAAGCCCGAAATCCACAGGAATTTGAACAAAACAAGGGTTAATATCAAGGGCTAGAAATCATGAACAATAACTGGAGGTGAGATGGACAGCATTCCTACTCCACTCCATGAAGTGTACAACACAGAGTGAATTGATCTGTAAACATCAAAGTACAGAGAAGTTACTGAAAGATGGAATCTGCTCCTTTGGAGTCCTTTTTTATTCAGTAGCATTAGCACTGTAAGCGCTGACTGTTCCCCCCTGAAATACTGAAATCTGCAGGAATTTGAATGAAAAAACAGTTAAAAAAGTGATCCAAATCATGATTTAAGAGCTGGAGGTGAGATCGACGGCATATCTATTCTACTCCATGAAGTGTGCAACATAGAGTGATTTGATCTGTAAACATCAAAGTACAGAGATGTTACTGAAAGATATATTCTGCTCCTTTGGAGTCTGTTTGGAATCAGTAGCGTTCTCTCTGAAAAAGTTGGCTGTTCATCTGAAAGGCTAAAATCCACAGGAATTTGAACAAAAAAAGGGTAACACAAGTGCTTGAAATATTGACTTAAGAGATGGAGGTGAGAATAACTTGTATCCTATTCTAATCCATGGTGGATACAACATAGAGGAATTTCATCTCTCAACATCAAAGCACAGGGACGTTATGTAAGATATAAACTGCAACTTTGGTTCTGTCTAAATCCAAGATCGTTCAGGTGAAAAGCTGGCATTTTGCCTGAAACACCAAAATTTGCAGGAAAAGAATGAAACAATGGCTAATAACAAGTGCTAGAATTCATGACTTAAGAGCTGTAGGTGAAATGGACAGCTCTTATTCTACTCCATGAAATGTACAACATAGTGTGAATTGATCTCTAAACATCAAAAAACAGAAATGCTGAAAGATACATGCCGCCATTTTGGGGTCACTTTGGGTTCAGGAGCATTCTCGCTGAGAAAGCTGGCTGTTCACCTGAAAGCCCGAAATCCACAGGAATTTGAATGAAACAAGCATTAATATCAAGGGCTAGAAATCATGAATAATAGCTGGAGGTGAGATGGACAGCATTCCTGTTCTACTCCATGAAGTGTACAACACAGAGTGAATTGATCTGTAAACATCAAAGTACAGAGAAATTACTGAAAGATGGAATCTGCTCCTTTGGACTCTGTTTGTATTCAGTAGCATTAGCACTGTAAACGCTGGCTGTTCTCCTTTAAGGCCGAAATCTGCAGGAATTTGAATGAAAAAACGGTTAATACAAGTGATCGAAATCATAACTTAAGAGCTGGTGGTGAGATTGACTGGTATCCTATTCTACTCCATGAATGATACAAGAGAGAGATTTCATCTGTATACATCAAAGCATGAGAAGTTATGTAAGATATAAACGAGACTTTGGATCTGTCTGGATTCAAGTGCATTCAGGCTAATAAAGCTGGCAATTCACCTGAAAGATCGAAAACACAGGAAATTAAATGAAGCAAGGGTTAATAACAAGTCCTAGTAATCATGATTTAAGAGCTGGAGGAGATGTTGACTCTTATATTATTCTACAACATGAAGTGTACAACATTGAGAGAATTCATCTCTAAATATCAAGGTACAGAGAATTTACTGAAACATTATTAACTGCTCCTTTAGAGTTTGTTGGATTCAGTAGGATTCTCACTGAAAACGTTAGTTTTTAAACTGAAAGCCCGAAATCCACAGGAATTTTAACAAAACAAGGGTCAATAACAAGTGTTAGAAATCCTGATTTAAGTACTGGAGGTGATATGGACACCTATCATATTCTGCTCCATGAAGTGCATAAGAAAGAGAGATTTCATCTGTAAACATCAATGTAGAGAAAACTACCTAAGATATTAGCTGTTCCTTTGTAGTCTGTCTAGATTCAAGAGCGTTCAGCCGAAAAAAGCTGGGTTTTGTCTGAAAGAATGAAGTATGCAGGAATTTGAATGAAACAAAAGCTAAAAATAAGTGTTTGAAATCATGACTTAAGAGTTGCGTTGAGATGGACAGCATTGTATTCTACTCCATGAATTGTATACATAGAGTGTTTTGATCACGAAACATTAAAGTAGAGAGAAGTTACTTTCGTAAGATAACAACTGCTTCTTTGGAATCTTTCTGGTTTCAAGAGTGTTCAGTCTCAAAAAGCTGGCATTTCACCTGAAAGAATGAAATCTTCAGGAATTTTAATGACAGAAGGGTTAACAACAAGTGCTAGAAATCATGACTTAAGAGCTGGAGGTGAGATTGACTCGTATCCTAGTCTACTCCATAAAGTGTACAACATAGAGAGATTTCATCTGTAAACATTGAGTACAGGTTAGTTACAGAAAGATATAAACTGCTCCTTCAGAGTCTGTTTGGAAACATAGCATTCTCGCTGAAAGTACTGTATTGTCACTTGAAAGACTGATATCCGCAGGAATTTGAATGAAACAAAGGTCAACAACAAGTGCTAGAAATCATGACTTAAGAGTTGGAGCTGAGATGGGGAGCTATCCTTTCACTCCATGAATTGTACAACATAGAGTGATTTCATCTCTAAATATCAAAGAACATAGAAGTTACTGAAAGATATCAACTAGTCCTTTGGGTTCTGTTTGCACTAAGTACCTTTCTCGTGAAAAATGCTGGCTATTCACCTGAAAGACCAAAATGTGCAGGAATTTGAACAAAAAAAGGGTTAATAACAAGTGCTCCATATCATGACTTAAGAGCTGGAGTGAGATTGACTTGTATTCTATTCTACTCCATGAAGCATACAACATAGAGAGATATCATCTCTCATATCATAGCACAGAGAAGTTACATAAGGTAAAATGTGCTCCTTTGGAGTCTGTTTGCATTCAGTAGCATTTTTGCTGAAACTGATGGCTGTTCGCCTGAAAGGCCAAAACCCACAGGAATTTGAACAAAATAAAGGTTAATAAAATGTTTGAAATCATGACTTAAGATCTGGAGGTGATTTTGACTGGTATCCTATTATACTCGAAAAGGGTACATATAGAAAGATTTCGTCTCTAAACATCAAGCACAGGGAAGTTATGTATATAAACTGCGAATTTGGATCTCTCTGGATTCAAGTGCGTTCAGGCTAAAAAGCTGGCATTTCGCATGAAAGACGGAAATCCACAGTAACTTGAAGGAAACTGTTTTCCATAACAAGTCTTAGAAATCATGACTTAATAGCTGGAGGAGAGATTGTCTCATAATCTATGTTACTCCATGAAAGGTACAAAATAAACAGATTTCATCTCTAAAAATCAAAGTACAGAGAAGTTACTGAAAGTTATATACTGCTCCTTTGGAGTCTGTTTGGATTCAGTAGCATTCTTGCTGAAAATGCTGGCTGTTCACCTGAAAGCCCAGAAAATGAAGGAATTTGAAAGAAAAAAGGGCTAATAACAAGTGCTCAAAATCATGAATTAAGAATTGGAAGTGAGATTGACTGGTATCCTATTCTACTCCATGAAGTTTACAACATAGAGTGATTTCAATTCTAAACATCAAAGTACAGAGAAGTTTCTGAAAGATATAAACTGCTCCTTTGGAGTCTGTTTAGTATAGCAGCGTTCTCACTGAAAACGCTGGTTGGTGGCCTGAAAAGCCGAAATCAGCTGAATTTGTATGAAACAAAGGTTAATCACAAGTACTAGAAATCATAACGTAAAAACTGGAGATGAGAGGGACAATTATCCTATTGGACTCCATGAAGTGAACAACAGACAACGATTTCATCTCTGAACATAAAGTACAGAGTAGTTACTGAAATATATATTCTGCTCCTTTGGAGTCAGTTTGGATTCATTAGCAGTCTCACTGAAAACTGTGGTTGTTTACCTGAAAGGCTGAAATCCACAGGAATTTGATTGAAACAAGTTTTAATAACAAGTGCTTGAAATCATGACTTAAGAGATGGAGTGAGATGAATAGTATCCTATTCAACTCCATGAAGGGTACAACATAGAGAAATTTCATTTCTAAACATCAAAAAACAGAGAAGTTCATAAGATATTACCAGCTCTTTTTTAATTAGTCTGGATTCAAGAGCATTCAGGCTGTTACAGCTGGCATTTCAACTGAAAGACTGAAATCCACAGAATTTGAATGAAACAAGGGTAAAAATAAGTGCTAGAAATCATGACTTAATATTGGCAGTTAGAGGGACAGCTATCCTATTCTACTACATGAAGTGACCAACAAAGATTGATTTCATTGCTAAACATCAAAAAACAGAGAATTGACTGAAAGTTATATACTGCTCCTTTGGAGTCTGTTTGGATTCAGTAGCGTTTTCGCTGAAACCACTGGCTGTTTGCCTGAGAGGCCAAAATGCGCAGGAATTTGAATGAAAAAAGGTTTAAAAACAAGTGCTCAAATTCATGACTTAAGAGCGGAGGTGAGATTGTCTGGTATCCTATTCTTCTCCATGAAGGTAAAACATGTAGATATTTCTCTAAACATCAAAGCACAGGGATTTCTGTAAGATATAAAGTATGACTTTGTATCTGTCCAGATTCCTGAGTATTCAGGCTAAATAAGCTGGCATTTCACTTGTAAGACCGAAACCCGCAGGAATTTGAATGAAAAAGTATTAAAAACAAGTACTAGAAATCATGACTTTAGAGCTGGAGGTGAGATGGATAGCTACTATTCTACTATTCTACTCCATGAAATATACAAAATAGAGTGATTTGATCGAAGTAGAGAGAAGTTACATATGTAAGATATCCACTGCTCCTTTATAATCTTTCTGGATTCAAGAGAGTTCAGGCTTACAAAGCCGGCATTTCACCTGAAAGACTGAAATCCGCAGGAATTTTAATGAAAGAAGGGTTAATAACACGTGCTAGAAATCATGACTTAAGAGCTGGAGGTGAGATGGACAGCTATCCTAATCTACTCCATGAAGTGTAAAATATAGGGTGATTTCCTCTCTAAACATCAAAGTACAGAGAAGCACTGAAAGATATGCAAGGCTTCTTTGTAGTCTGTTTGGAATCAATAGCATTCTCGCTGAAAACACTGCCTCTCATTAGGCCAATATCCGCAGGCATTTGACTGAAACAAGGGTAAATAACAAGTGCTAGAAATCATGACGTAAGAGCTCTAGGTGAGATGGATAGCTAGCACATTTTATTCCATGAAGTGTTCAACATAGAGTGATTTGATCTCCAAACATCAAAGTACAGAGAAATTACTGAAAGATATATACTGCTAGTTTGGAGTCTGTATGGATTCATTAGCAATCTCACTAAAAATTCTGGTTGTTCGCCTGAAAGCCCGATTTTGCCAGAATTAGAATGTAACATGGGTTAATAATAGAACTTGAAATCATGACTTAAGAGCTTCAGGTGATTGGAGAGCTATACTTTCTACTCCATTTAATGTACAACATAGAGTGATTTCATCATTGAACTTGAAAATACAGAGAAGTTATTGAAAGATGTAAACTGCTCCTTAGGCGTCTGTTTGGATTAAGTATTGTTCTTGCTGAAAACACTGGCTATTCACAAGTAAGGCTGAAATCCACAGGAATTTGAACAAAACAAGAGTTAATAACAAATGCTCGAATTCATGATATAGACCTTGAGTGAGATTGACTGTATCCTATCTTTCCATGAAGGGTACAACATAGATAATTTTATCTCTAAATATCAAAGAACAGAGAAGTTACATAAGATATAAACTGCTCCTTTGAGTCTGTCTGGATTCAAGAGCTATCAGGTGAAAAAAGCTGGAATGTCACCTTAAAGTCGGAAATCCGCAAGAATTTGTGCTCGAATTAATAACAAGTGCTTGAAATCATGACTTAAGAGCTGGAGGTGAGGTGGACATGTATCCTATTCTACTCCATGAAGTGAACAACATAGATTGATTTCATCTCTAAACATCAAAGTACAGAGAAGTTACTGAAAGTTATAAACTGCTCCTTTGGAGTATGTTTGGATTCTATAGCGTTCTCACTGAAAACACTGGCTGTTCACCTTAAAATCCGAAATCCACAGGGATATGAATGAAAAAAACGGTTAATAACAAGTGTCAAAATCATGACTTAACAGCTGGAGGTGAGATTGACAGGTATCCTCTCTAACCAATGAGAGGTTACAACATAGAGAGATTTCATCTCTAAACATCAAAGCACAGGGAAGTTATGTAAGATATAACCTGCAAATTTGTATCTGTCTGGATTCTTGATCATTCAGACTACAAAAGCTGGCATTTGGCTTGAAAGTCGAAATCCGCAGGAATTTTAATGAAACAAGTGTTAATAACAAGTGCTAGAATTGTACAACACAGAGTTATTTGATCTCTAAACCCCAAAGTACAGAGAAGTTATTTAAGATATAAAGTGTTCCTTTGGAGTCTGACTGGATTGAAGAGCATTCAGGCTAAAAAAGCTAGTAGTTCACCTGAAAGACCAAAATCCACAGGAATCTGAATGAAATAAGGGTTAATAACAAGTGTAAGAAATAAAGACTTAAGATCTGGAGGTGAGATGGGGAGCTATAATATTCTACTCCATGAAATGTACAACAAAACTGATTCATATTTGAACATAAAAGTACAGAGAATTTTCCTGGAAGAGGTATACTACTCCTTTGGAGTGTGTTTGGATTCAGTAGAGTTCTCGCTGAACTTCTCTCTGTTTGCCTGAAAGGCGGAAATCTGCAGACATATGAACAAAATAAGAGTTAATACCAAGTGTTCAAAATCATGAATTAAAACAGGAGTTAGATATACACTGCTCCTTTGGTGTCTGTTTGGAATCAGTAGCGTTCTCGCTGAAAAGACTGCCTGGTCGCTAGAAAGGCCAAAATCCTCAGGAATTTGATTGAAACAAGTGTAAATAACAAATGCTGAAATCATGACTTAAACTGGAGGTGAAATGGAAACTATCCTATTCTCATCCATGAAGTGTACAACAGAGAGTTAATCTGACAACATCATAGCAGAGAGAAGTTACATAAGATATAACTGCTCCTTGGAGTCTGTCTGGATTCAAGAGGGTTCAGACTAAAAAAGCTGGAATTTCTCCTTAAAGACCTGAATCTGCAGTAATTTAAATGAAACAAGGATTAATAACAAGTGCTAGAATTCTTGAGTTAAGAGCTGGAGCTTAGATGAACAGCTATCCTTTACTACATGAAGTGACCAACAGAGAGTTACGTAAGATATAAACTGCTCCTTTGGAGTCTGTCTGGATTCAAGAGCATTCATGCTAAAAAAGCTGGCATTTCACCTAAAACACAGAAATCCGCAGGAATTTGAATGGCAAGGGTTAATATCAAGTGTGAGAAATCATGACTTAACAGCTGGAGAGAATGACAGCTAACCTTTTCCACTTCATGAAGTGTACAACCTAGAGTGATTTCATCTCAAACCTGAAGTACAGAGAGGTTGCTGAAAGATAGAAACTACTCCTTTGGAGTCTGTTTGGATTCAGTAGTATCTCACAGAAAACTCTGGCTGTTCGCATGAAAGGTCAAAATCCACAGGGTTTTGAACGAAACACGGGTCAATAGCAAGTTCTAGAAATCATGACTTTGAGCTGCAGGTGAGATGACAGCTATCCTCCTCTACACCATGAAGGGTACAACAGAGAAAGAGTTCATCTCTAAACATCAAAGCACAGGGAAGTTATGTGACATATAAACTGCGACTTTGGATATGTCTGGATTCAAGAGTGTTCAGGCTAAAAAAGCTGGCATTTTGCCTCAAAGACCAAAATCCAGGGAGGGACCACACGGCATGCCGCCCTCTCCACCATCCCTGTGAGCCAACCCCCACAGCCATGTTTTTCTGGGACCCTGCCCATCCTGCTTACACCCAGGATAGCCACTGGAGGCCACCCATGCCGGCTCCAGGTCTCTGGGAGGGACCCCTCACAGTGTTGCCCTCTCCGCCATCCCTGGGAGCCAATCCCCACAGCCAGGTTCCTCTGGAAACATGCCCACCCTGCTCCTGCCCAGGTTAGCCACTGCAGGTCACCCATGCCAGCTTCAGTCCTCTGGGAGGGACTTCCCACAGTGCCGCCCTATCCACCATACCTGGGAGCCAACCACTGCAGCCAGGTTCCTCTGGAAACATGCCCACCCTGCTCCCGCCTAGGTTAGCCACTGCAGGTCACCCACGCCAGCTCCAGGCCTCTGGGAGGGACCTCGCATCATGCTGCCCTCTCCACCATACCTGAGAGCCAACCCCTGCAGCCAGAATCCTCTGGAAAGCTGCCCCACCCTGCTCACATCAGTTTAGTCACTGGAGATCACCCATGCCAGCTACAGGCCTCTGGGAGGGACCCCACACCTTATGCCCTTTCCGCCATGTCTGGGAGCCAAGCGCCACAGACAGATTCCTCTGGAAACCCGCCCAACCTGCTCATGCCCAGGTTAGCTGCTGGTGGTCACTGGCGCATGCTGCTGGAGGTCTCTGGCCTCTAGCGTCGCTGGTGCAAATTACTAAACTAAGTACAGATCTACTTTCAACCTGGAAAACACTCCCATCAACATGGCAACCAAACCAAGATCCATGGTTTCTCAATATGTAGAACAGGTTAGAAAGCAAAACACAGTAAGGAGAACAGCATTAAACATGCAAGCAAGCCCTACAGGAAACAATCCATCACCAACAAAGAAAGGACAATCTCCAGAAAACATCAAAGAAATGATTTGCATCTCAGAAAAAGATTCCTCTATCAACATGTTAAATGCACTCCAACAATTAAGAGAAGAATTAGAAAAAAAGGACAATATAATAGAAGCAGTTAATGCACTCAGGGAAGAAGTAGAAACATATACAAAAGAAAGCATCAATATGTATAACCTAATCAATGTACTAGAGAATGAAAATGAATCCCTAAAATTGAAATTGAAGGAGACTCAAGATTTAAGGTTACAATAGATGAGCTCAAAAATGCACAGAAAAACCATTGCAGTAGAATAGATAAAATAGAGGAACGAATCAACACACTTGAGGATAAGAAATAGAGAGGACAAATAAAGAAAAAGAGAGAGAGAAACAAAGTAGGAGGACTGAAACAAGCTAAAAATATGTCAGATTCCTTAAAGAAAAGAAACATAAGAGTAATAGGAATCCCAGAAGGAGATGATAGAGTTATGAGAACTGAAAGGCTGTTCAAAATAATAATAGAGGAGAACTTCCCAAATCAGAAGAAAGAAATGAAAATAGACATACAGGAAGCCAAAAGGACACCAAACTACTTTAATGAAAGAAAAGCCACAGCGAGACACATCATCGTAAAACTTCCTAGAACCCAAGATGAGGAAAATGTAATGAGAATGGCTAGAGAAAAGAAACAGTTAACCTACAAAGGAAAATCCATTAGACTGATTTCAGATATTTCTGAAGAGACACTCCAGGCAAGGAGAGAATGGAGTCACATCTACCAAATACTCCAAGAAAAATGTGCCAGCCAAGAATACTCTACCCTGCAAAGCTATCCTTCTTCTACGAAGGAAAAATTAGAACCTTCTCCAACAAGCAAAGTCTCCAGAAATTTGCTACCACTAAACCCCTACTCCAAGAAATTTTGCAGGAGGCCTCAAGACCAAAACCATAAGAAGAACAAATACAAAAAACAAAAACACAAAATAAACCCCAAATGACCACCAGGAAACCATTAGAATCGCAAATATCAATAATCACCCTAAACGTCAATGGTCTAAACTCAGCAATCAAAAGACGAAGAGTTGCAGGCTGGATCAGAAAACAGAACCCAACATTCTGCTGCCTCCAAGAAACACACCTGATCGCTAAGGATAAGCATAGACTGAAGGTGCAGGGCTGGAAAACTACACTACAAGCAAACGGCCCCCACAAGAAAGCAGGAGTTGCCAATCTTGTATCAGACAAAGCAGACTTCAAATTAACAAAAGTGACAAAAGATAAAGAGGACCAACACATAACGGTTAAAGGGTCAATTCACCAAAAAGACGTAACTGTAATCAACATATACGCACCTAATGAGGGAGCACCAAAATTCATAAAACAACAACCATTCCAAATAAGGTCTAGAACCAGGCAAGGATGCACACTCTCTCCACTCCACACCTTTTCAACATAGTTCTGGAAGTCCTAGCTAGGGCAATAAGACAAGAAAAAGGCAAAAAAGGAATCCAAATAGGGAACGATGAAATAAAGTTATCATTATACGCAGATGATATGATTCTCTATGTATAGAACCCAGAAAAATCAACAGAAAAACTGATTGAAATAATACATAGATTTGGTAAGGTAGTTGGATACAAAATCAACACACAAAAATCAGTAGCATTCATATATGCAAAGAATCAATCAGAAGAAGAAGAAAATAGAAAAAATACCCCATTTACCTTTGTACCCAACGAAAATCAAACACTTGAGAATTAACATAACAAAGGATGTAAAAGACCTATACAAAAAAACTAAAACTTTCTTAAAAGAAATAGAAGATGAGGTAAAAAAAACGGAAAGACATTCCCTGCTCATGGATCAGAAAAATCAACATTGTCAAAATGGCTATACTACCAGAGGCCATCTACAGATTCAATGCAATTCCAATAAACATCCCAATGACATATTTTAAAGAGATGGAACAAAAATTACTGAAATTCATATGGAACAACAAAAGACCCCGAATAGCAATAAGACTTTTGACAAACAGAAGAGAGGTATTACTAATACAACTTCAAAGTTTACTGCACAGCCATAATACTTAAAACAGCATGGCACTGGTACAAAATCAGGCAAGCAGACCATTGGATCAGATTGAATATCCAGAAATAAAACCACACATATACAGTCAATTAATCTTTGACAAAGGGGCAAAAAACATACCCGGGAACAAGGATAGCCTCTTCAGTAAATGGTGCTGGGAAAACTGGATCAAAACTTGTAGAAAAATGAACCAGGAAAACACCCTGACATTCTGTACAAAAATTAACTCAAAATGGATAAAGGACGTAGAATTGAGACCTGCAACCATAAAATACATAGAAGAAAACCTGGGCAAAACCCTTCATGAATTACACCTCAGAAATCCATTTGGGGAAACAACTATGGGTGGCAAAAAATGAAGGAAAACATAACAGCTGGGACTATATAAAACTAAAAAGTTTCTGTTCAGCAAAAAGACAATAAAAAAAACAAAAAGTACCTAACCAAGTGGGAGAAAATTTGTGCCCTCCAGACAAGTGACAAGGGTCTGATAACAAAGATCTACAAAGAGCTCCTACAGCTCAACAAAAACAAAGCAAAAAACACAAAATATGAGGAGAACTATAAGACACTTCATTCAAGAGGAGATACAGATGGCTAATAGACATGAAAAAATGCTCCACTTCACTAATAATCAGGGAAATGCAAATTAAAACCACACTAAGTTACCATCTTACAGCAGTACGAATGGCCCACGTAAATAAATAAAACAACAAATGAAGGCACTGATGAAGAGAAAAAGGAAGTCACTTACACTGCTGGTGGGAGTGCGAACTGGTCCAGCCACTATGGAAGACTGTGTGGAGGACCCTCAAACAATTGAAAGTGGATTTTCCATTCGGCCCAGTAATCCCACAGGTAGGAATTTACCCAGAGGACATGAACATTAATTCAAAGTACACACGTTACGCGCATGTTTATTGCAGCGCTGTTTATAGTTGCAAAGAATTGGAAACAAATCAAATGCCGTAAGACCTGGAAGTGAGATGGAGAGCTATATTATTCTATTCCATGAAGTGTACAACATAGAGTGATTTGATCTCAAAACATCAAAGTACAGAGAAGTTACTGAAAGATATAAAGTGCTCCTTTGGAGTCTGTTTGGATTCAGTATCATTCTCGCTGAAGTGCTCCAAATCATGACTTCAGACCTGGAGGGAGATTGATTTGTAGCCTATTCTACTTCATGAAGGGTTAAACATAGAGAGATTTCATCTCTACACATGAAAGTACAGAGAAGTTCATAAGATATAAACTGCTCCTTTTGTGTCTGTCTGGATTCAAGAGCGTTCAGGATAAAAAACCTGGATTTTCACCTGAAAGACTGAAATCCGCAGGAAGTTGAATGAAACAACGGTTAATAACAAGTGATAGAAAACATGACTTAAGAGATGTAGGTGAGGTAACAGCTATCCTATTCTAGTCCATGAAGTGACCAACGTAGATTAATTACATCTCTAAACATCAAACTACAGAGAAGTTACTGAAAGATATAAACTGCTCCTTTGTACTCTGTTCGGATTCTGTAGCGTTCTTGCTGAAAACAATGTCTGTTCAGCTGAAAGGTTGAAATCCACAGGAATTGAAAGAAACAAGGAATAATAACAAATGTTCAAAATCATGACTTAAGAGCTGGAGGTAGATTGAATGGTACCCTATTCTACTCCAGAAGATTACATCAGAGAGAGTTTTCATCTCTAAACATCACAGTTCTGAGAAGTTATGTAAGATAGAAACTGCGACTATGTATCTGTCTGGATTCAAGTGCTTTCAGGTGAAAATAGCTGGCATTTCGCATGAGAGACTGAAATCTATAGGAATATGAGTGAAACAAGGGTTAATGACATGTCCCAGAAATCATGACATAGGAGCTGGAGGTGAGATGGACAGCTATCCTATTCTACTCTATGAAGCATACAACATAGAGTGATTTGGGCTTTAAATACCAAAGAACAGAGAAGTTACTTAAGATAAATAGTGCTCCTTTGGAGTCTGTCAGGATTCACGAGCGTTTCGGCTAAAAAAGCTGGCATTTCACCTGGAACACGAAAATACGCAGGAATTTGGAAAAAAAAGTGTTAATAACAAGTGCTGGAAATCATGACATAAGATCTGGAGGTGAGATTTACTGGTATCCTATTCTACTCCATGAACTGTACAACATAGAGTGACTTGATCTTGAAACATCAAAAGTACAGAGAAGTTACTGAAAGATATAAAATGCTCCCTTGGTGTCTGTTTGGATTCAGTAGCTTTCTCCCTGAAAAAGCGGGCTGTTTGCATGAAAGCCCAAAATCTGCAGGAATTTAAATGAAAGGAGGGTTAATAACAATTGCTTTATATCCGGACTTAAGACCTGGTGGGGAGATTGACTTGTAGCCTATTCTACTGCATGAAGGGTACAACATAGAGAGATTTCATCTATAAACATGAAACTACAGAGAATTTACATAAGATATAAACTGCTGAGTTGCAAAGGGGACTCCGACCCTGCTGAGAGGAGCAGGTAGCCCACCAGCACCTGGGGGAGGAGACCATGCAAGACAGGTAGGCTACCCTACCTGGAGCAGCCTGTGGCATCTCCCGGTTGTCATGGAAACAGCCTGGGAGGGAGGCAGTCTGGTCATTTGCATATGTATGGACCCTGGCTATTCAGCCTAACTTTAGCTCGGACTGAGTTGCTAAAGGGGGTGGGGAAGGAACCCACCTGGAGTTAATGGCACCCATCCCAAAGTCCGGAGAGCGGACTGAGGCTCTCGCAGACAAAAGAGTCAGCTGCAAAGGGGACTCCGACCCTGCTGAGAGGAGCAGGTAGCCCACCAGCACCTGGGGGAGGAGACCACACAAGACAGGTAAGCTATCCTACCTGGAGCAGACTGTGGCGTCTCCCGTTTGTCACAGAAACAGCCTGTGAGGGAGGCAGTCTGGCCATTTGCATCTGTATGGACCCTGGCTATTCAGCCTAACTTTAGCTCGGACTGAGTTGCTAAAGGGGGTGGGGAAGGAACGCACCTGGAGCGTAACAGCGCCGACCCCAAAGCCCAAAAGCGCCAGTGCTGCTACGCAGCACCTGCGCAAACTCAGTAAACAAGGACATTCACTACAAAAAGCACATAAGCAGCATTAAATACAACTATATAGGCTTCAACATGCCTACTACTAGAGTGGTAGTCACCCAATACGTAGAGCAGATCCGAAAGGAAAACACAGGAAAAAGGAGGAACACAAACACTCAAGCAAGCACTAAGAAAAATAACTCACCACCTAAGGATAAACAATTTGAATAAAACAACATGGATGACATCAAAGAAATGCTCCATATGTCAGACAAAGAATTCAGAATCAACGTGATAAAAGCACTCAAAGAGGCCAAGGAAGAGGGGGAACAAAGGGAAAGCAAAAGAAAGGAAGCTCTCAATGAATTAATATAAGTAGTAGAAAAATATAAAAAAGAATGCAGCAAAATGAACAATATCATCGAGCAGAAAAACGAAATCGAAACCCTAAATAAGAAACTGCAGGAGATGCAAGGCATAAGAGGAACAACAGAAGAACTCAAAAATGCAGGGAAGAGTCAGGAAAGCAGACTAGAAGAAATAGAAGAAAAAATCAGCACACTAGAGGATACAGAAGTAGATAGAATGAAGAAAGAGAAAGAGAGAGAAAAGCAAAGTAAGAAAACAGAAGAAATAATCAGAGATCTCTCAGAAAACCTAAAGAAAACAAATATAAGAGTAATTGGAATACCAGAAGGTAAAGAGAAAGAAATAGGACCTGAAAGGCTCTTCAATGAAATAATGGAGGAAAACTTCCCAAACCTGAAGAAAGAAATGAAATTAGACATACAAGAAGCAAAAAGGACACCAAACTACTTTAATGAAAGAAGAAACACAGCAACACACATCATAGTAAAACTTACAAAAGCTAAAGATAAGGAGAAAATTATGAGAATAACAAGAGAGAGGAAACAGATAACATACAAAGGAAAACCGATCCAACTGACTTCAGATTTCTCAGAAGGGACACTCCAAGCAAGGAGAGAATGGCACCACATATTTAAAACACTCGAACACAAAAACTGCCAACTAAGAATACTCTATCCAGCAAAGCTGTCCTTCCTTTATGAAGGAAAAACCAGAACTTTCCCAGACAAACAAAGCCTACAGAAATTTGCTACCACCAAACTGCCTCTCCAAGAACTCCTGAAAGAAGCCCTAAGATCGAAACCCGCAGAAGAATAAAAAAGTGAACAATAAAAATAAAAGAAAAAACAAACTAAAACAGAACCCCAAATGACCACCAGGAACCAATTGTTAGACCCTCAACCATCAATAATTACTCTAAATGTCAATGGACTAAACTCATCAATCAAAAGACACAGAGTTGCAGAATGGATTAAAAGACAGAACCCACATTCTGTTGCCTCCAACAAATGCATCTAACCCCAAAAGACAAGAACAGATTGAAGATAAAAGGATGGAAAACTATTCTACAAGCAAACGGCCCCGCAAAAAAGGCAGGAGTAGCCATCCTAATAGCAGACAAAGCAGATTTCAAAATAAAAAAAGTAACAAAGGACAAAGAAGGCCACTACCTAGTGGTTCAAGGGACATCAAACCAAAAAGATGTAACAATTATCAACATATACTCACCAAACGAGGGAGCACCAAGATTTATAAGACAGGTACTAAGAGAGCTGAAAACAAATATAGATGAACACACATATGTAGTTGGAGACTTCAACACCACACTCTCAACAAAGGACAGATCAAAAAAACAAGTACTACACAAGGACACAAAAACCTTAAAAGAAGACCTAGATAATATGGGCCTAATAGATATCTACAGGATGCTACACCCACAAGGAACAGCATACACTTTCTTCTCAAATGCACATGGATCATTTTCTAAAATTGACCACATATTAGGTCACAAGGCTAACATGAATAAATACACAAAGATTAAAATAATACCAACTTTTTTTCAGATCATAAGGGCATCAAACTAGAAATCAACAATGAAAAGGAAACAAGAAGAGCACTTAACACTTGGCGACTGAACAACATACTTCTAAAGGAAGAATGGGTAACTGAAGAAATCAAAGAAGAAATTAAAACTTACTTTGAAACAAATGAAAAAGAAGACACTGCATTCCAAAATGTCTGGGATGCAGCAAAAGCATATCTAAGAGGAAGGTTCATAGCAATACAGGCCCATATAAAAAAGCAAGAAAATAATAAAAAAACAACCTAATCTACCAACTTGAAAAATTAGAGAAAGATCAACAAAAAAACCCAAAATCCAGCAGAAGACAAGAAATAATTAAAATAAAAGAAGAAATTAACAATCTAGAAGCCAAAAATATTATCTAAAAGATCAACAAAACCAAAAGCTGGTTCTTTGAAAAAATAAATAAAATTGATAAGCCCCTTGCAAAGCTCACAAAGGAAAGAAGAGAGAAAATCCTAGTAAACAGAATCACAAATTAAAGAGGAGAAATTACAACAGACACAAATGAAATCCAAAAATTAATGAGAGATTACTATGAACAACTATATGGAAATAAATACACCAACTTGGATGAGATGGATAGATTCTTAGAAAGATACAGCTCCCCAAAATTAAACAAAGAAGATATAGAGAACCTAAATAAACCAATCACAAGCAGTGAAACTGAAGCAGTCATCAAAACTCTACCTAAAAACAAGAGCCCAGGACCTGATGGCTTCACAAATGAATTCTACCAGACATTCAAAGATGAAATAATACCTGCATTACTAAAGCTTTTCCAAAAAATTGAAAAAGAAGGAATACTGCCAAACACATTCTATGAAGCAAATATCACACTCATACCAAAACCAAATAAGGACAGCACCAAAAAAGAAAACTATAGACCAATTTCCTTAATGAACACAGATGCAAAAATTTTAAACAAAATCCTGGCAAACCGAATCCAACGATGCATTA
>PVHY01012006.1:0-45978 GCA_004024945.1 Uropsilus gracilis
GAGAGGGACTGGCCACTGGGTTTGCCAGCATGGGCTAGATACTTGAACATCTATTCTTCTTTTAAAAAACCTATGGTGGCCTGGCTCCATCCAGGAAAGCGGATTTCAGAGTGGCAAAGGAAGACTCAGTTGCCGGGTTCCCCAGACCTCAGTTTCTCTTGAGGGAAAGCCACTTTCACCTTGCAAGTTAAATTTCCTTTGACCTCCTCAGAATCTCCCCTTCTCATCCCATCAAATCCCACCATTTTACCCCTAAGTCCTAATGTTAATTGTTAAACAGCAGTTGAGCATTAACTGGGATGTTAATAATTGTGTGAAGCCTCCTTTGCTGGAGTTGAAATGCCTGCCACTGGGCTTTGCTGGCGTTAAGGCATTTTTCTGAAGGGTACCAAAGTGTTTTCCCATTGATTTATGGCCTTGGGAATTTTGGTTAGCTCCAGACTATTCTGAGAGTTCTGAAGAGGGCCCCTTCTCATCTTTGAGTTGATCTTTGAGTTGAAGCCTCTGCAGAAACTTTGTTGGGGGGTGGTAGAGTGGAGTTTTATAAAGGATTAGCAATACTTTCAGAACCTTTCTAGGCTAGCTGGAGAATTTGGTGTGAAATATTAGAAGGTGGAGAGGATAATATATTAGTGATCTGAGATTTTGGAAGTTTGAAACGTGCTTTTTAGATTAGCCATTGATCCTGTCACCTACCCCTCAAACCTGAGAGAAACAGGTTTTTACTTTAGACTCTTACTTTTCCAGTTTGTGAGCCAGGAAAGTTCATATAGAGATTTTCTTTCAGCTTTACCATAGATAGAACATTATTGGAATAATGCCACCAGCTCAGGCCAGGATTCATGTCTCCTTCTCTTTTATTGCCCATCTGATTTGGACACCTCCAGGACCAGGACCCCTTATTGAGGGCCTTACTCTCACCAGGCCCCTTCTGTTCCCCTGCAAGGGAGGGGGGGGGTTAGGAGAAGGGAGGAAGAATCTTGTACAGCCTCCTGTAGCTGCTAAAAGTGAGTCCTCACAGTTAGATCTAGCCAACTGAAGATCCACTTTCAAGGAACAAAAGAATTTGGCAGGAGCATCTTACCACTGCAGAGCACTCCCAAAGTTCAGGAACTAAAACCTGAAAAGAGCAGCTTTTTAAGCAGATCATGGGAGGGTAAAAGTACTGAAGTCAGTGGACAATGTCACCAAGCAGAAGGCAGGAATAAGAGTGGGTGTGAAGGGACTTACTTGTTCCAGTCAGTTTCCTTCTAAATAGACTTGGCCCAGTACAATTTGCTGGTGAACTGAGAGAGTTGTCTTGGGGGGGAGGGGCAGGGGTGTATATCCTTGTCTGCAGAGGGGGTCCCAGGTCATCTTGTGGGTTGATTCAGGGGATGTCAGCAATTTCCCCTCTCTTACAGAGACAAAATTATTTCTCTTTACATTTTTCAGTGCTAGAAACATGTTCGGTATTATAAGCCTAAATGTTCATGTTTCACTCAGCTATGCACTAAGGAATGCTTAAGAGCAGGTTTGGCCAGGGTACTGTGGTCCTCCAGATTTTGCAAAACCCTTGCCCACCACCTTTTTCCTAGGGAGTCTCCCAAGGAACAAAACCAACTGGACTTGCAGGAGGAGGTACTTTAGCCTTTTGTCAGGTAATTATGGGTCTTTTGGGTTTATCTAGTGGCTGTGGTGTATTGCGTGGGTGTTAGCAAATCCATACAATGGCAGACTATGAGGGAGTCCAATGACTAGGTCAGTCATTACTGGATTTTCTTCTGAAACAGGGCCTGGGTCTTGTCTTTTGATGTTTTAGTCAGTAGGCCAGAAAAGACTGCAGTGCTGGGTATTGTGGACTCAGTTTGTCCCTGAGCAGAAAATGGTAAGGAAAGTTTATGTGAGCTCCAAGAATAAAGACAGTATTGCTGTTCCTTTGTGTTTAGAGTGTGTGTAAAGAAATATAAGCGGAGATAAGTGGCCTGGTATGGTACATGTTGGATGTTGGTGGGGAAGGGGGGGGGACGAGAGGGGGGGCAGTGCCCTACAGCCCTAGACAAAACTCCTGCTGCTGGTCAAGGTCCCCCAGTTCCCCTCCCCCAAAGCTAAATGTTCTGCTTGGAAATCTAGTTCCTTCAGTGATTCCCTATTTCAAATAAAAGGATTTAAGTTGACGTATGACCACGTGAGCACATAATACAGCGCATTATTGTGGCATTTGGAGCGGAGACCCAGGCGGGCTTCGCCTGTGATTACGTTTTCTAGATTCTCTACAGAGAGAGCTCCCCCCCCCCACGCACCCACCTCCTCCTTCTCCTTCCCCTTCTCTGGAGAGCGCTCTCCTAGCGGGTTGCAGTTTTCAGCACTCATGGAGCGGTACTGGGCGACCTAGCCGGTGGGACTGGAGGCAACACCAGGAGGATGGAATTTATTTTAAGGTATTTCCGCTGATTGTTCATATCTAGAATGAGTTATGGCTGTGAGAGACAAAGGTCAGGCGAAGAGACCCTGGTTCACAGACAGGACCCTCAGCTCCTCTCTTCCTTTGTTTCTCCTTTCGAACTGAAACCATTTGAAAGATTCCCAGGAGCGGCTCAGACTGAGTTTAATTCCCTAGAAAGTGTTGGGGGGGGGTAATAAAAAAGGGAGGAGGTGGGAGGGGGCTACTAGGTGGGCCTGGTGGCCTCCAGCGCGCTCCGGTGGCTTTGTCCGCTGCATCGGGGCAAGGCTTGAGTCCACGGGGCTGAGCCCCAAGCAGAGGGACGGTCCTGAAGCGCCAACGTACACGCTCCAAGGTGGCCTGCGCTAAGCTTGCTGACCGAGACTGCCTGGATGGAGTGGGGGCTGGGTGAATGAAAATGAGAATTGCCCCTAGGTTGGTGGCGTTTGCCGGTAGGGATGGAAGGTTACGACTGA
Source organism: Uropsilus gracilis (assembly GCA_004024945.1). NCBI lineage: Eukaryota > Metazoa > Chordata > Mammalia > Eulipotyphla > Talpidae > Uropsilus > Uropsilus gracilis. The sequence goes on from PVHY01012006.1 coordinate 2,899, forward strand.
CCTGGGTAGCCGGAGCAGCTGGGAAAGGGAAATCAGTGAGTGTGTAGTTGCGCTGCCATTTTATTGATGATGCTACGAGCTACTTTGTTCAGTGCTGGGTTGCAGGATGTCCTTTATCCTGCAAGCCAGACGGAAGGAGAGGGACCCAGAGGACGCTCCATTGTTTCCCTGAGCACCCTCTGCCTGGTCCAGGTGGAGAACAGCTCAGATCTAGGAGAGGTCTGGGGTGGGAGCAAGCATACTCGATGCCTGCAAACCTGGTTATTCTAATATTAGGGAGACAGAAAAAAAGATTGGGAACTCGATTTGGGCTTATAAGTGCATAAGGCCCGGGCGCCCTCTTGCTCACCCCTGTTGGCTCCGTAGCTGCCTGGGAGAGTTTGAGCACTGGCTGGAGTGCCTTGGGCTGAAGGGAGTCCCGAAGCAGAGTCCACAAGTAAAGACAGACCTTTCTCTGACTTCAGAACCCCAGAAACGCAGCACTGTAGCCAGGACAGAGGCAGATAAGAGTTAAATGGTGTGCTGCTAAATTACTGGGAAAGCCCGAGCTAATTGGGCTTTGGGGACTCAGCACTCCTGGGGAGGATAGGAACTCTAAAAAGGTGTTGGAAACTTTGCTTTCATCTGCTCTTGGAGCTCTCAGACCAGAGGAAAGGGGGGTTCTACAAAGATTTGGGAATTGAATTTGCCTCCTGACATTTTTGGTTAAGCCTTATTTCTTTATTTCTGTACATGGGGGAAAAATCAAATCAGGCTTCCCCTACTTGAGTGGGATTTACTTTCCCAGAACGGAAGGGCTGATCTGAGCCATCCCCCCACCCCCAACACCTAAGCCGTGCTCAGCGCTAACCATGTTTAACTGAGGCCATTTCAAGTGCTCTAAACCACCCCTTGGAAATAAAATGTAAGCTTTAATTGCTGTTCAATTACTTGTCAGCATTTCATATGATTTATGACCCAGTTCTGGTGCATTTTTGACCCAGTTAAAGACTCATAAATAATATAGTTTCACTAGAAAGAATGAGAGAGGGAATAGAGGTTTGTTAAAGGCATCTTTTTATTGTCGCTTCGGTGCCAGCAAGCAGAATAAATATCTACGGATGGACTCTTGAGCCATTTCTGTATAAAAGTATGCACAGTAAGAAGCCAATAGTCCCATTTATACAGCACCAGTTGGTTTTTCCACCAAGGGACGAGCTGAAGCCACTCCATCACAGCTAAACTGCAGCTATAAAATAGGCTAGTCCCCTTTTGCCATAAAAATATCAACTTCGTCCACACGGACAAGGTTATCTCCTTCATTATTTTTCCTCCCTATTCTGGGATTTTCATGCCTCTTCGTGCCAACAATTATTCCTCACCTTCCTCTCTGGCTGCGCTGCTCAAACAGCCTCGGAGGCAACCGCGGCCATCGCAGACTTGTTCACCAGGAGACCCCACGAAGGGTAGAAAGGGACCAGTGCACCTTCACTCTTCCACATATTCTTCTAGTGCTGACGAGGTGTTTTCTTCTAGTCCCCACCGACCAGCGATCGATCAGGGGGTACGAGGGCTCAGGGGACTTGGGGAGCCAAGGGATCCTCTCAGCAAAGAAAACCTCAGTGGTTTTGGCAGAGCCGGGTGAATCGCTGGGAGATTTGCCTAGAAAGGGCACAGCGGAAGCGGCGGGTAATTTCTGGCGGTGAAAATCGATCGACGGCACTTTCTTTTAAAACCAGTAACAAACAAACAAAAGAAACCTTCTGCGATTATACATTGTTTTAAAAATCACCTCCCGCCTTGCCCCCAAAGCCGGCCCTCTGGATTTCGGAAAGGCCTGCGCGCCGGCAGTCCGTGCTCCAGTAGCCAGAGCCCAGTCTGGAGGTCCGAGCCCTACTTCTTCCACGCGCCGCAACCCGCCGCCCGGAAGCCACCTAGTCAGGGGCGGGTGGACCCCGTTGTAGCTCCCGCCCCAGCTTTCCGTCGGCTCCCGCAGATCGGCAGGTCCGGGCTCTTTGTCCGGCACGGTTGGCCGGGTTGGAAAGGTAGGCGCCAATGGGCGCCCAGCCCTCACCCCAGCACCCTCGGCTCCTAGGCCAGGGCCGTCCCTCCACCTAGCAGGTTCAATCGGAGAGCTGGCCTTCCCTGTAGCTGGCTTCGCGGAGAAGGCGTTGAGAGTCGAGTCAGCAGTTTGGAGGAGAAAGTGCGGGTTGATTATTGACCCACGCCTTCTTTCTTCAAATGCCACATCTGAGCCGGCGGGTTTGAAGAGAAAATGCCGCCGAGCGGATTTTTGCGGCCGCCTCTCGCCTCCTACGCCGCCCGGCTCCCCCTTTCAAGTTGCGCTGCCGCAATATGCCATAAGGAGCAAGTGTTTGCTGTTTTGTGCTCTGTTTACAGCTTTGGGGCGCCGAGTCATAAATCTTGCCTAGCCATAAATGACAAAAACCATTGGTATGCATGAGGCCACCCTAGCTCGAAGTGCTTTTTGATTTCTCCCTTTTCCTTTGGCTTTGTTTTTGCTCTAAGGTGACACTTTGACTCCCTGACAGTTTAAACATACTACTTATATTTTTAACACCTTCCTTTTAGAAGGACCGGCCGTTGACACCTTGGAATTGCAGGAAAGCTCCATTTCTCTCTTTTTCACACACACACACACGCACACACACGCGCGCGCGCGCACGCACACACACACACACACACACAGCCTTGCAGAGTTCACTTGTGAATCTGGGAGTTGAGGAGGCTTTTGGAGGAGAAAGGCCATCCTCCTGAAAGTTGTGGCAGTATTACCAGCCGCTCTTGGGCCCTTTCCTCTGCTCAGCGTCCCTGCGCCACACTAATTAGGAAAAAACATGTGCCATAGATGCCGGTTGGTGTTGGCGGCAGAGCTTTGTGTCTTTCCCTGGGAGTGAGCTTCCCGTCCGTACAATGAAATGGGTGCAGAAGAGCTGAAGACCCAAGTTTCCAGGGATCCTGCCTGTACCTGAGCCTAGAGAGTCCCATTTCATTGCCGGGATAAGCATAATCCCCCCCAGGTTACCTCCCCCTAGCTGCCAGGGGTTTCCGACGAAAAATACAGGCGTCCCAATTGGTTCCTGGGAAGTTTCTCTCTAGAAAGCAGATCCTATCCCAGCCCCCAAAGCTTGACTTGAGGTTCTTGGATTAGGGGTGGCAGGTGAGGTAAACTGTCCAAAGTCTGAGGAACTCTCTTCTGGTGCTCTTTCCCCTTGCCACCCAACTAGAAATGACCAGGGCAGGGGGTGATGAGGTCTCTCAGATTCCTAAGAAATAGAGCCCTGCAAGAGAGCCCCTTTGTGAGAGCCTTTTGTCCTCATTAGCATAATTTTTCTGGACTTTAGTGACGCCTAGGAAGGAGGAGAGGGAGGGCGCTGAGGGCTGGGGGGAGGCTGCCCTCCTCTCGCCGCCGCCGCCGCCGCCGCCGAGCTCCCCCTCTAGCTCCTGTCCCTCCCCTCGCTTCGGCCCCATCCCCCACGCCGGCCCGCGCTTCCCCCGCCGCCTCGGCCTCCCCTCCTGCCCGCCCCCAGCACCCCCACCGCACCCCCCGACCAGACGCTGCTCCGCGTGTAATATTCATAAGAAACATACCCAAGTCGGTGCCACTAGCCCAGGCAGAGCCCCGCGCCGCGCGAGCGCTTATCTCCGGGCCGCGGCTGCTGCCCTCAGGAAGGGCAGGGGGCGGGGGTGTGGGGGAGGGGTGGGTGGGTGGGGTGGGTGGGAGGGGGGGTCCGAGCCGCCCCAGTCCGCCCTGGGCGAGCCGTGCCGGAGCAGCGAGGAGGCCACGCTCTGCGCCGCGGCGTCCGGGCCTCGGGGTCTCCCTCCCGCCCGCCGTCTCGGCTGATGCTGAGGGTCGGTGCCCATCCCGCGCTGAGGGGACCCGGCCGGGCCGCTGAGCCGGGCCGGGGGCCGGAGCCCGAGCGCGAGCCGACGCTCGCGGCGCTCGTCAGAAGTTAAGGTAAGCAGGGCCACAACCGGCTGCTCTCAGCGCTGAACGGCGGAGTTTACGTCTCGGTGATTTATGGCTGCAGACTTAAATCTCGGTTCAAGAAGAGTTCACAAGCCGGAGCTTCCTTCCCGGCAGTGACTGATACCCTTACACTTCGAGTTCAAGCCGCTTTCCCATCCCCGCCCCCACCTCTTCCCTTTCCTCTAGGCCAGCCTCAACTTTTCTGGGTTGGGGAGGGAGGAAGGGGTGGGTACAGGGACTCGGAGACTCTGGCCGGGCGTTCCCGCTTAAACTCGGGGTGACGGCTGAAGGTGCAAGGGGCGAGAGTGGAAAGAGGGAGCGGTGACTCCAGGAAGGAGGTTGAATTTGGGCAGATCTTCCAGAGAGACAATAGAGCTTGCATCCTGCACTCAGTTTAACCTCCTTAACTCTCTTTCAGCTCTCGCACCTAGGGGTTATTGTCCAGAAACACATCTTTTTGGTGAATCTCTTCCCACCCCCAACCCTTGCTTTGGGTGCAAAGCAAAGTTTCCTGACTGGCAAATCTCCAACTTCTTTACTAGGTTGCAAACTTTGGGGGCTGGGTTGGGGGGGGGCTCGATTGTTTGGGCCCCAAGGTACTTGTCTGCTGACCTCAAACAATAGGAAAGACTTTGGTGGGATCTCTGATGTGATTTCATATTGTAAATTTATGGTGATCTTATGCTCTTTGATTTTTAAAGATGTTGTTGTTATTTTATGAGACAATACATACCTTGACTAAAAGATTGAAGTGAGCATCAGGCCAGTGTAGCATGTGATAATAGATAAGCAAGTCACTTGAAATATTGCACATTCAAACTTAATTTTGTTTTATCTAATATCTTGCTGTTCAAGTGTCGACTAATTTTCTTAGCCTGATGTTTTATTTTACATAAGCTAAAATCTTAGAAATTAAAATGGCAGACATTAACAGTGTCACATGAAATTAGAGCTGTTTTCTTGAAAGAACAAGAGCTGAGACATTAAATTGCTATTCAGTTTTAAATATTACTTAATCTTTTATTTACTTTTGATCTTGGTATATGTAGCTTTCTATCAATTTCTAAAAGAGAAACAATACTCCAGGGCTCAAGATCACACACAATGATTTGGATAAAGGATGCTGTAATTTTTAATTGAGGTTCTGGAAAATTAATTGTGCCTGTTTTCCAGATGTTGGTCAGATTGTTGGTTTAGTAATGCAATCCAGAGTTGTTCTCTCGCTATTAAAAACAAAATTATGATCATACACTGGTAGATACTTATGACATTACTTTTTCTTAGTTAACTTTGTTATTCCTGGATAAGATGAATAACTATAATTCTCAAATACACGTAGTTGGGCCATGAAATATAAACCATTTTCTTCATGAATTTGTCATTATACATCTTCATAAATGGCCAGAAAGGCTAACATTTTGAGTGTTTGTGTGTGTGTGAGAGAGAGAGAGAAAGAGAGAGAGAGAGAGCTAGAGGATACTCACAGAACTTTTCAGAGCTAAGAATGTAAGCTTGACTACAAAAAGATTGAACACAAAATATAGATTTCAGTTCTGTAGATTCTTTCTAAATAAAAAAGGCTTAAGAAGGCTTTCAGTTGCCTTTTATATTTCAGGATTGCCCTTTATTTGGTGTTTCTGAAACAGGTAAACAGGCTAAGCAGCAAATATCAACAACAACAGCACACAAAGATCAGGGAACTCTGGCAGGATTTTATGGCTTGTGCTTCCATCCCTCGTCCAGAGCCAAATGACCCCCATACATCAAATTACATAGCAGTTTCTAAGACAGAACCTATTATCGTTAAGTTGGAAGGAGAGTTCAAGCCGTGGTCATGGAGATGAACGCTGGTTTTTCAGGTTCCTGGTGGGTTGTTTTTTTCTCTAATCCATCATGTTTTAACAGGTAGAATTTGATAGTTGCCCTGAATAACAGCACCTCAGAAAGTCCAAAAGAGGAGAGTCTGGGGACCTTCTGTAACAGGGGAAAAGAGGTGGGAGTGGCTTGCTGGAACATGCCTGAGAAATAGGGAGAGAATAGGAATAAAGAACAGTCCAGGATTTTAGTTGTGGCTTGCTGGAGGGGGTGTCATTGGTGCCTCCAAAAATAAGATGTTCCAGCCAAAGTTTTCTCTCTCCCCTTCTGGGGCTTTTTAGATGAGGTGGGACTATTACTGTGCAAGAGTAGGTTAACTGCCTAACAAACTCAGCAGTGTCAAGTAGAGCAATTGCCTGAAAAAAAAAAAAAAGTACATCCACTCTCTTGGGTGCTGGAAACCTATGAAGGGGCTGCGTGGGAAGTCACCCCAGATCAGAATTCTTTTGGCAAATATCAGATAAAAGGGTAGGAGACAGAATTGGCGACCTAAGTTCCCTTTGCTTCCCCTCCCTTTCCTCAAGATACCCCATAGGGAAGGAGTCGCTGGGCTGGATGAGGGCAAAGAATTGGAGGACGGAGGACGCCTCAAGTTCCTTCTTCCTTGCAAAAGGATACTAACACTGCTTCTTCCTAGCCCATCAGGCCCTTTTCCTTCTGTAGTCCAGCTTTCAAGATTGGGCTTCTAGCCCTCACTCATTCTCCTTCTCGCTCCCCGGAAACCAACCCTTCCCCCCCCCCCCCCCCTCTAGACGCAAGTTAAGCAAATATTTGTAGCTGCCAGTAAATTCCAGCAGCTTTTTATAGCGCGGCTCTCTGCGCCTGAGGCCAAGTCGTGCTGCTAAATATTGCTGACCACTTTTTCTTTTATGGCTTTCATGTCACTTAGCTATTGAGAGTAAGATGGATTTGCGCGGAGCCTCACCGCGCTGCGCTTCTCGCCCCCCCAGGTCTGCGCGGGGCGGCCATTGGCGGCGGAGCGTCACGTGACCGCGGGGGCGTGCCAATGTGCGCCCTCACGGGTGTCAAGCCCCTGTCAGAGTGTGCGATCAAGATCTTGAAACAACGCGATGCAAAAAGCGACCTACTACGACAGTTCGGCGATCTACGGTGGCTATCCCTACCAAGCAGCCAACGGGTTCGCTTATAATGCCAGTCAGCAGCCGTACCCAGCGTCCGCGGCACTGGGCGCCGACGGCGGCGAGTACCACCGACCAGCCTGCTCACTCCAGTCGCCTACTAGTGGCGGGGGTCACCCTAAGGCACACGAGCTAAGCGAAGCGTGTCTGCGCACCCTGAGTGGCCCGCCCAGCCAGCCTCCAGGCCTGGGCGAGCCGCCCCTGGCGCCCCCACAGCCCCAGGCCGCGCCCCCCGCTCCACAGCAGCCTCAACCCCCGCCACAGCCCCCTGCACCCACTCCTGCTGTGCCCCCGCCCCCCTCCTCAGTCTCCCCACCTCAGAATGCCAGCGGCAACCCTGCCCCTGCCAGCACGGCCAAGAGTCCTCTGCTCAACTCGCCTACAGTGGCCAAACAAATCTTCCCTTGGATGAAAGAGTCTCGGCAAAACACAAAGCAGAAAACCAGCGGCTCCAGCTCAGGTAAAGGGATGCCTTCCGGAGGAGGGTCCTCTGACTAGGCTCTGGCCCCAAGCCACCTCAACTATGGTCTGGAAGCACTGGGACATTTCCAAGAATTCACTGTTCTTCCCCCCTCTACTTCACAAAGGGTCCAGATCTTTGAAACTAGGGAGGTGACAGGACTTGGTGCCCAGGAAACCAGAGAGACCGATAGGAGTCTTTCTGGACAGCTCCAAGAGTAAGTGGGGCCTAGTGATTTTGGAATCCCTTTTTGTTTCACTCTTGGAGCAACGACCTCTGAGTAGAGAAAACCTGAGCTCCACTCTCTTTTCAGCACAGTTCATTTCGAGTGAAAGAGTGACAACCAACTTCACCCTAAAATTTAGCAGAATAAAAGTAGGTCTAATCACTCCTCTGGTGAGAATTAATGCTTTGCCTATAATTGGAACCTAGTTTTAAATTTTTGCTCCAGCATATGGAGTGACTGCCTTACCTCTGGGAAGGCCTTACTCAGGACTTCATACAGTGAAGCAGCCAGGTATCTTCTGGAGAAGGGGACATGGACTTGTTATCCTAAGAGGGATCAGAAGATCCTCTTGGAATCAGGCTCCAGAGGAGGCTAGGCCCCAGGTATTGGACATCCCAGCATCTTGATTACCTTTGCTCCTGTCTTCTCCAGTTGCCTGCTCTGCTCTGAACCTGAGCATCTGGGACCCTCCAGAGCCAGAATTAGATGGTCAGAGAGAACAGGAGGATCCAAGATTAGTGGACAAAGCTGGGATAGGCTGCCTGAAGACCTGGAAAGCCCTAATTAACATGACATCACATGGGAGGGGGTGGCTGGACCTCTCCTCCAGAAATGGACAGTTTCAATGGACTCTTCTTTTGGGTAGAGAAGGTCTTCCAGATTAGGGCTTCTTTTCCTTGCATCTTTGCTGGGTAGGTTCATGAATGGCCAGTTAAGGCAGCTGACTAATTCTTCAGTCAGACGGTGAGCAAGGGAAAGATTTGTTGAGTGTGTATTAGGTGCCCCATGATGTAAAGGGAATGAGGATGTGAGACCTGCCCACAGAGAGTCTGTAGTCTGAAAGGTCAATAAGTGAGTTGTAAAGTAAATAGCTTAAAGAAGGAAATACAGACAAAAGGGGGCAAACTGGGTGTTCCACTTTTCTACCCTTTCCCCCTGAAGAAGTCTTTGATTTACAACTTGACTGAACGGAGGGGCTATCCAGCTAGCCCCTGGCCAGGAAAGAAGACAGCTCCTAGTTTCCTAGTTCTTTCTTTCCCTTTTTGGGCCTTGACAGATGGCGGGATCCTGGAGGCCTGGAGGAAGGAGGGGCCTGGCTGGGTCAGGGACTGGGCGGGGCCGGGCAGTCCCTGACGCCACTCTTCCTCTCTCTGTCCTCGTAGGGGAGAGCTGCGCCGGCGACAAGAGTCCGCCTGGGCAGGCATCGTCCAAGAGGGCGCGCACGGCCTACACAAGCGCGCAGCTGGTGGAACTGGAGAAGGAATTTCACTTCAACCGCTACCTGTGCCGGCCGCGCCGGGTGGAGATGGCCAACCTGCTGAACCTCACCGAGCGCCAGATCAAGATCTGGTTCCAGAACCGCCGAATGAAGTACAAGAAGGATCAGAAGGGCAAGGGCATGCTGACATCGTCAGGGGGTCAGTCCCCAAGTCGCAGCCCCGTACCCCCCGGTGCCGGTGGCTATCTGAACTCTATGCATTCGCTAGTCAACAGCGTCCCATACGAGCCCCAGTCGCCCCCGCCTTTCTCTAAACCTCCCCAGGGCGCCTACGGACTGCCCCCTGCCTCCTACCCCGCACCCCTGCCCAGCTGTGCGCCCCCGCCACCCCCACAGAAACGCTACACGGCGGCGGGAACCGGAGCTGGGGGCACACCCGACTACGACCCGCACGCGCATGGCCTGCAGGGCAACGGCAGCTATGGGACCCCACACTTACAGGGAAGCCCCGTCTTCGTGGGGGGCAGCTATGTGGAGCCCATGAGCAACTCTGGGCCGACCCTCTTTGGCCTAACTCACCTCCCCCACGCCGCTTCGGCAGCTATGGACTATGGGGGTGCTGGGCCGTTGGGCAGCGGCCACCATCATGGGCCCGGGCCAGGGGAGCCACACCCCACCTACACGGACCTTACTGCCCACCATCCTTCTCAGGGAAGAATTCAGGAAGCCCCCAAGCTCACCCACCTGTGATAATGGGCTGGGGCTGCTCGCCAGGAGAGTCCCCCCCCCATGTCTTCCTTTGCTTTTTTGTTTTGTTTTGTTTGTTTAAGGTTCTTCCTGCCCCTCCCTTTTCTCTCTCCTCTGTCTCCCCTTTATTACCTCTCCCGGTTTTGTTTTCTTTGGTTAACACGTTTTTTTATAGTTTATGTGACGTAGCAATCTTGGTTGCTGGAATGGCTGTCAGTATCAGTAGCGATATTTATCTCCTCCTGCCCCTCGCTGGGCCGCTGGCCCTGCACCCTTTACCTTCTCTACTCTTTGATCAGAAACAGGGTATATGAACAAATTTTCTAGTCGAGTTCTTCAATGTGAATTTGTTCGTACATTATGGCTCCCGAGGGGAAGCGATGACTTTTTTTAATTTTTAATTTTTTTTAATTGCACTTCTTGTAAAGAGCGAGAAAAAAAAAATCAAAGGCGCTTTGAAACAGGGGCTCCCTGTGCCAGGATGACTAAGTGTACGTCTTTCCGTGTGTGTATGCTGGTGAACAGTCAGATTTATTTATATTTTTTTTTGCAAGCATTGAATAAGTTTTAAATATTATTTATCCCCATCTGTTCGTATTTATATTAAAGAAATTCTGTACCCTGGTTGTTCAGAAGGTTTCTGGGCCTTTTGTTCAATGGTGTATTGGCGTACATAGAAAAAAATTTATTTGAAAGGGAAATATAATTCCTTTATAAAAAAAAAAAAGGTAATGATGCAATAATACCAGAGAGGTTCCAGCTTTTGAAAACAGTAATTTAGGTTTGTAACATCTGGCAAAACCGAAAAGTCAATCTGTAAACCCGAAAAAATGCTAGATTTGTTTTGAGAGTTCTACATTCCTTGCTGCTCACATTCTGAGAAACAAAACAAAACAAAAAAAATAAAGTCTTTATTCTGAATAATATCCGTGTGCAGAAGGGGTTCTTTGGCTGAAGATGGGGATCTGCGTGGAATCCCGGCGGCGATGAACTGGCTGGGCAGGCCGCAGCAGCCCTGTGCGACCCGCGTGAGGCTTGGCCAGGCGACTCGTCTGGGAGCTCGGCGGATTCTCGGGGAGGCAGCTGGAGTTCTTAGCGGTCGCAGCTTTGGAAACGCCGCGGCCAGCCCGCTGGGCTGCCTGGTTCCCAGCTGCCACGGATGCCGGCTGCGGGTGTTGGAACCGCGGAGTGCTGCGTGCGGGACAAACAATGGCAGTCGGCTGGAGGCGCGGCGGGGCGCCCAGGTGCCAAGGCCGGCCCCACAGAGGAATCATGCAAGGCTGTCTTCTCCGAGTTTGTCCTCGGGTCAAATCTTTCCATCCCACGCTTTAACCCCGGGAAGTGCCTTCAGTGCGGAGGATACCGAGTACTTTCCAGGAGCAACCGGACTCCTCTGCGCCAGGAAGAAAGAATCACTCCTGATATTGCCACTTGGAGCTAGGCAGCTCGAAAGAAGCTGAGGCTCTCCCAGTTCTCCAGCAAAAGACTGAGCTCACAGAGGCCTCCCCGAGCCATGGACTCTTCCCACAGTTCAGGATTTGGCATGCTCAGGATTTATTTCCTCTCCTGTTTTCCTTCCTGCTTTCCTCTTATGGCTCCAGGGAGAGGGGGAGGGAGGAAGGAGATCAGAATCCTTCTAATAAAAATGCGATCTTTTTAAAGCACTTCTTTCATTTGATGCACTAGGAGCTAAACATTACATTTCTACTCCTGGATGGAAGATAGGGCTGTCTACTGACTGGCTGGCAGAGGCAAAGGGAGGCACAAGAAAGGGAAATATTTTCATCTTTAATTAAAGAACTGCTTGGAGAAGGAATCAAATTCACAAAGTGCACGCCTCAGAACTGCACCCCTCCCACCGTCCCAGAGCTGGAAGTGAGGAATCAAATCACTGGCGATGTGGAGATCCGGAGCATCTACTGTGAGAAATGCCCCCTCTCCCCCCATTGAGGTGAAAAATGTCGCCATTTTGTTTGCAATCCAAAATATCTACCGCCATGGCTTCTATCCCCCTCCTGAGAAGCTCCTCAGATGATCTTTAGAACCAGGTACTGGAGCTGGGTCCCCAGCAGCTGCTTTTAGGAAGCCTTATATTTTAAGAAAAAAAAAAAGTGTTCAGAAGATGCAAAGCCAGGTGGTTTTAGAGATCTGAGTTTTTCCCCCACAGTCAGAGATGATTCCCTCCCCCCATCTGTCCTGGTGCTCCTCTATATATGTTTTGTTTTGTTTTATAAGAGTTCGGTCTGTCGAAGAAGTAGAATTACTCCCCACTCTACCCCACCCCCCTTATATGGCACACCTTGGAAAGACAGGCTGAACATCCAGTCTTTGTGAAGACCGGAGCTTCCACCCTCTTAGTTCAGATCTGAACTCTGCAGTCAGAACAGACACAGGATTCCTCTTTTAAGTAATCATTTTAGAGCTGTGTATAAATATAAAATTACCTGGGAAAATAAGGAACAGTATATGTGTGTGTGTGAGAGAGAGACAGAGACAGAGACAGAGAGAGCGAGCTCTCCATCCAACAAGAGCATCTTCTTTCGGGGATATCAGTATTTGAACCCATTTCTGAAATCTGCTGTTTAGCTGAGGAAAGAATTGGTTGGGAGGCTTCCTCTTTCCCTCAAGGGAGAGATTTTAAAATGAAATTTCAATATGATTTCCCATATCTTGCCAAAAACATTCATTTTGACTCTCAAAGAAAAAAAAATCACCCTCACAGCTAGCTCCTTAGATATTAAAAAGAAATTCTTATTAAAATGTCCCCTGCATAAAAGTAATAGATTTGGGGAAGATTTCAGTGTTGAATGGTCAAAGAAAAGGGGTTTCTTCCAGATGGTATTTGAATTAAGGCCGCTGAGGAGAACAGAAAGCTCTCACCCACGCAGACCCTGACAAAGCCTCAGCGATATGGGGGCAGCCTTGCTCTCTCTCTGTAGGTCCCCCTCCCTGTAGCCCCTCTGTATTTTCCGGTAAAAGCAAATGCTAAAAGCCCCCACCCCAGATTCTGCAAAGTACCTTTCCTAAAAGCAGCCTTATAACTTTTTCTGCTTCCAAGAGATATCTTTAAGAAGGCTAGTTTTCCTTGTTTACTTGCGTTTCCTGCTCTCCTCTTTGCTCGGCCACATTTGATCTTGGAAAGAGCTTGAAGCTGAAATGTGTTCTTAAGGGCCAGAAGCTGTCAAGGCTTTTGGTGAATAAGATTGATCGCGCCCAGACTTCCTTCAGAGCTTTGTTTGGAATAAAAGCAAGAAAACTGAAAAACTTCACATTTTCCAAAATAGCATCTCTATCCGTCAGGCAATGCTCTGGGCTCCTCAGCGACTGAGGCCACTTTATATCCAATTTCTAACCCAAGCTCCCTTTGATGCTGGCCTCTGAGATGGAGTTCCACCCTTGCTCCTTGGTCAGCCTTTCTTGTTTTCTCCTAGATTTTTCTTCCCCGCCAACCTCTCTCTCCCTGGCCATCAGAATGATTTATTTTCCTGCCACTGATGCCGGCCTGGGAGAGTCTGATCATTCAGTCCGTTTCAAAGGTCGCAAGAGGGAATCATCATCCTGAGGGGTTGGGGGCAAAAGATACCTTCAAATTTCTCTCAGTCTCCTTCACTCTTTCTGACTTGGTGGATTTTTTTTTAAGTTGTGGTTTGGCACCTAAAGATGTTATCTTTTGAACCCATCCAGCACAGTCCAAGATGCACCCAGGCTCCAGTCTCCGAATTGGAAAAAAGAGAGCGTGAACGAGAAAAAGAACCTCTATAATTCCTCCCGAGTCACCCTCTCTCACCCGCAGTGCTGTCTCCCAGCACAAAACCCAAGCGCAAACATCCCGGGTGGCTGAGGAGCGGGAAGGTGCGGGAGACGATTCGGGCTACTAGGGAGCACTCACTGCATCTGTTCGACCAGCCCCCAGTCAGAGCAACCAGGACGAGGACGAAGGGAAGAAGAGCAGGAAAAGAAAAAGAACAAGAAAAGGAACAGGCACCTTCTCCCTCCCTGCTGCTAACTTCCAAAAGACTTCCTGGAAATCAGAAATACTCACCGCGCCCGAGCCCTACGGGTATGAAACCCAGAATGCCAGGAGCCGCACGCGCCTGCTCGGGGCAGCATTTCTTTGGTTGGCCGCCGCCCTGGCTACAAGGGTTTGGACACATGGACCCGGGGTGGTTGTCTCGCATGGCACATGCATCTGTGTTTCTCGAGCCACTCCTGAAAAGTTGATGGAACTGGAAGGTCGGGAAGCTTCGAGGTCGCCTCCCGTTTTCCACTTCCCGCCGGAGCCAGATGCATAGCTGCCCAGGAAGAGCTGACTAACAATGGGCCGCCGGGGTCCCGGGTCCGGGGCGCGGACTAGGGCTGGGCTGGGGGTGGGTGGGTGGGTGGGTGGGTAAGGGGCTGCGGGAAGGGGAGGGGAAGGATAGGTGGATAGAGGAGGGAGAGGGGGGAGGTGATGGGAGAAGAGGGAAAAAAGAGGAAAAGAGGGGAAACAGAAGGAGAAGGAAAATAGAAACATCGAGATCAGCTCGAGATTCAGGCTTTAAAAGGAGGGGAGGAGGAGGAAAAAGGAAATAAAAGGGAAAAAATTCCCTTAAGAATTCCATTCTCTCTCTCTCTCTTTCCTTTGCCCTCTCTCCTTCTCTCTTTCTTCTTCCAGTCTCATCTCCTTCCTCCCTCTGCTCCTTCCTCCAGCCTTAGCAGAACTTATGTGACTGGGATGCGGGGGCCCTGGGGTGTCAAAACTTTGAAGATTAATGGATTACTTTGTTAATGACTGCAGGCGTCAGACTGAGGTGCTTAAATGATTTGTGAGGTGCGAGGCGTCTTCCCGACAGTCCCAAACAATGCGCGGAGTGTGCGGGGGAGGCAGAGGGCAGCCGCTGGCGGGACCGGCAGCAGGACTCACACTCCACACACACACACACACACACACACACACACTCACACACACTTCCAGGCGCACACCGATCCTTGCTGATCAGGAGGCAGGCAGGCTCCCTCGCCCCCGCACACTCCCAGGCATCCCCACCCACATCCACATATATGTGTTTTTGCCCTGAAAAAAGTGTAAATAAAGCCTCACTGGCCCCCAATGAGGCGTTCCTTCCCGACTTTTTTGGATCAATCAAACAGACAGTGGCTTCTTTTGATTAAAGCCCAAATTGTCATTGGGCAGAAGCAATCATGTGACAGCCAATTCGGTCCAATTTCAACCTTGTCTCCATGAATTCAATAGTTTAATAGTAGCGCGGTCCCCATACGGCTGTAATCAGTGAATTAGAAAAAAAACACCCCAGCAGCGATCTTCTATGATAGATTTTTTTTTTCCTCCGCACTCGCCTTTTTCCTGGGCCTTGCCCCCCCAAAACCCCTCCAGAAGAGGGAACTTTTTCTCCGAGGGGGCTCCAAGGAGAAGGCCATGAATTACGAATTTGAGCGAGAGATTGGTTTTATCAATAGCCAGCCGTCGCTCGCTGAGTGCCTGACATCTTTTCCCCCTGTCGCTGATACATTTCAAAGTTCATCAATCAAGACCTCGACGCTTTCACACTCGACACTGATTCCTCCTCCTTTTGAGCAGACCATTCCTAGCCTGAACCCGGGCAGTCACCCTCGCCACGGCGCTGGCGGCCGCCCCAAGCCGAACCCCACGGGCAGCCGCGGCAGTCCAGTGCCCGCCGGCGCCCTGCAGCCGCCTGAGTACCCTTGGATGAAGGAGAAGAAGGCGGCCAAGAAAACCGCTCTGCCGCCCGCCTCGGCCGCCGCTGCCGCCACCGGCCCTGCCTGCCTCAGCCACAAAGGTCAGTCCAAAGACTTGGCCCCAGGTCCCCCGAACCCTCTTCCCCCTCTGGGCTGCCCGAGAGCGGTTATGGGGGGGAGGGGAGCGTGGGCTGGGAGAGAAGGGGGAGAGAGAGATGCTTGGCAGCCTTGTGGGCTCAAGAGTGGGTTTGACGGAGAGAAAAGGGATCCTGGCTCCACAATGAGACATACATATATACATACATATATTTTTAAGAAAGGGGGGGGGGGAACTTTCCCTAACTTGTGTAATGTGGGATGATTTATTTGAGTTGGAACTGACCTCCTCTTGTCTAGTTGTCCTAGAGTTTGGCTTTTTGACAGTAATGAAGAGTGATAGATCGCTCTTGCTCAGCTAAGCAGCTGATGCATTAATTATAAATTGTGGTGTGGCTAATATAAAGTTTGCTCCCGGATGGAGAGGTTGGGGGGAGCTATAGGCAAGATTCTGATGGAGGTGGAAGAGATGGGGTCTCCCCGGGCTGGGTTCCCAGGAAGGGCAGCACAATAGCTCTACTGCATCCAGGGGCGGCCATTTTGTTGCAGTTGATCTTTTCTGCTATATTTATTCTCCAGTGGAATAACCCAGCTCGGACCCTTCCACCTCCAACTGTGCGCGTGTCTCTTGTTGGTTTCCTTTTCTGCAGAATCCCTGGAAATAGCGGATGGCAGCACGGGGGGCTCCCGGCGCCTGAGAACTGCTTATACCAACACACAGCTTTTAGAGCTGGAGAAAGAATTTCATTTCAACAAGTACCTTTGCAGACCCCGAAGGGTGGAAATCGCAGCCCTGCTGGATTTGACTGAGAGACAAGTGAAAGTGTGGTTTCAGAACCGGAGAATGAAGCACAAGAGGCAGACCCAGTGCAAGGAGAACCAAAACGGCGAAGGGAAATTTAAAAGCCTGGAAGACTCTGACAAAGTGGAGGAGGACGAGGAAGAGAAGTCGCTCTTTGAGCAAGCTCTCAGCGTCTCTGGGGCCCTCCTGGAGAGGGAAGGTTACACTTTTCAGCAAAATGCCCTCTCTCAGCAGCAAGCTCCCAATGGACACAATGGTGACTCCCAAAGTTTCCCAGTTTCGCCTTTAACCAGCAATGAGAAAAATCTGAAACATTTTCAGCACCAGTCACCCACTGTTCCTAACTGCTTGTCAACAATGGGCCAGAACTGTGGCTCTGGCCTAAACAATGACAGTCCCGAGGCCCTCGAGGTCCCCTCTTTGCAGGACTTTAACGTTTTTTCCACAGATTCCTGCCTGCAGCTTTCAGATGCAGTCTCGCCCAGTTTGCCAGGTTCCCTCGACAGTCCAGTAGATATTTCAGCCGACAGTTTTGACTTTTTTACGGACACACTCACCACAATCGACTTGCAGCATCTGAATTACTAAAAACATTAAAGCAAAACAAAGCATCACAAACAAAAACCCCTTTGACCAGGTGGTTTTGCCTTCTTTTATTCTGAGAGTTGATATCTATTTTATTTTCCTCTTGACCTACCCTCTCCGTCCTTTAAATGTGGGGAATTTTCTGTTTAGTGACTCCCCTAAACCAGTTTCAGAGCCATCTTTTACAGATTTTTTTTTTGAGTTTTAGTTGTTTTAAGTCTAAACCAGCAACCCTCTATGTGATTTCCTGAAGCAATATATGAGGCCTGCAAGAAAGTGATCATATAATTGTATCTTCACTTTCTTTTTATTTTTGTATAACATTAGGATGCATTGTCATGCGTATTTTTGGTAGAATAAATTCTCCTTTGCTATAAGTAGCTTTCTTATTTTTTTCTTCCTCTTTCTCCAAGCTCATAACGGTTTCTTTCTCTTCTTTTAGTCTAACTTGGTAAATAAAATTCTGGTCACAATTTATCTTCTTTTTCAATTTTAATATATTTATTAAGTGGGCATGTTCAAAATCTTCAATAGACAGTAACAAAAAGGAAGCCAGAGCATGGTTAGGGCTCTGAGAAGTGTTCTTTTTTTTTTTTTTTTTCCAGGGGAATGGATTTGGTTTTTCATTGCAGCATTTCAAGCCATAGATTTAAATTTGGTAATAGAAACTGGATTGGGCGGCCTCAGCATTGGGCCAAGCCCAAGCTTTTGAAAGTGGAGAAATAAAGTGCCTACAGAAACTCCCAACTCCAGGAAGGAGAAACATGGAGTTTCTTTAACAAGCCACCAGTGTCCAGGTCAATAACTAAGTTATTAACAATTCATTTATTTATACACATTTGTTTAAAACATATACATTCCAAACCCCTCCTCCACAAACTCCCCCTCCCCCATTTTCAGAGTGGTTGATTAGCTTCCCAGCTGTTGAAGGGTGCAGGCAAACAGACCTAAAAGAGAAAAACAAAAATAAAACAAAACAGCGGTTACTAGCTGGAAAATGCACTTTGGAAAGGGTACTTTCCAAACCTCTGTTTCAGTCATTCTAGGATTTTTTTTCAGGACCAAAAAAAAAAAAAAAAAAAAATCAATATTTCATTCTTAAATCTGTTTACATAGCAAATAGTGAATCATTAAAGCTTTGAAATCAGGTTAGCAGGTTGAGATTTTAAAATGGAGTGTTTCTGCACCATAGATTATAAATTAACCCAGTTTCTAGAGAGAAAGAGAAAAAGCACTCTAAATGAATTATCAATAAAACGTGTGTTGCTGGATTGTCCTGTTCCCCCCTTGTTATGTCTCCCCATGTTTATGTTTCCCGTATTGAGCTATGTTCTGATGACTACTTACCGTGAGAAAACGCCGTGTGTAAGCAACATGTGTGTAGGGCGGGTTGATTTAAGAACCCAGCTCATAATAGCAAAGCTTGAAAGCTGTAATGAAATCTCAAGTCTTTCTCCTTGGGTGTGCTCCCTGTTTCCCCCCACCTCCTCATCCCCTAAATCCCCTAAAGCGACAGAGGTGCGTGAGCACCCAGGCGGCCGGTCTCCAGCCCCGGACGCTGAGTGGAGCTGGGCGGCCGGCCGCGGCCAGGGCTGCGCTGCTGCTGTTTGCATTCGTCCTACGCTCATAAATCAAACGCTTTCTATGAATGAGAATGTCATCAAAGAGATCAATTGCAGGAACACATGCACAAATAAAAATCCTCTTACGTATTTGCCGGGGATTCCCGTCCGAAAGCATTAAGTTAGAAGGCGTTTAGTCATAATTCATTTTTATTGCTCTTTTAAAACAACAGCTTGGCTGAGCCGCGGATGCTATGAACAGCTCCCGGCCTCGGCAGCGTTTTGTCGCCTCGCTCCTTCCCTTTCTAGTGGAAGAGCCCAGAAAGAAGAGCTTTGAACCCAGCGAGTCGCTTGTAGGCACTCATTTAAATCGCGACCGTGCTAGCTTTTCACCCACTCTCCCGTGGCGTTTCAAGAGACTTTCGCACGGGTCGTGGGGTGCTGGCCTACTTGCCCAGAGGACCGACGGTGTCCGACACCGCGAATGAGCCCCAGGTTTTGGAGGGGGGAGGGGAGAAGGGTGGGGAAGGAACCCAGCTACGGAAGCCCGCGGGCTCGGTGCCAGGGGAGGCTGCTTTTGTGAGCAGCACCGAGAGAGCAGCGCTCTGGGCGGCCAGCCGGGGCGGAGCTGGCGGCGGCAGTGAGAACCGGGCCTGCAGGGAGCCGGCAGCAGAGCGCGGAGGCGCGTCTGTCGCCACCCGAAGGTCCGCGGGCCTGCGTGAGACCACGAGCGTGCGGTCCCAGGAAGAAACGCCACCCCCGGTGGCCCTCGAAAGAAGCCAGGAAAAAGGAAGGGAGTTGGAAGAAGAGGAGCGCGGAGGCCGCGAACTAGTAGAGGAGGCAGAGCGCTTGCGCTTCGGCGTGGCGTTGTGGAGCAAACGCGGCAGCCGAGAGGGTCGTGCAAACCCGGGCGGAGGAGGCCTACAAAGGGGTAGCGATCAGACGATGGGGGCGGGGGCGGGAGAATGTCCTGACGACTTTTGGCTCCAAGAACAGAACGTCTGCAAAACCTGCACGGACCCTTGCACAGGAGCTCCTTCTCTCCCCATCGCCGGAGGCTTGGCGCTCCCAAGGAAGCCGCCTCCAGGAGGACTACCTTGCCTCTTCCCTTCTCCAGGATGAGGTTCCCCAGGTGCTGAAATTGGGGGCAGGAGGAGGCTTTTCTACCATAGCTATCTCTTAACCATACTTGGGGGATGAATCAGAGATCTCAGAGAAATACCATTTCAAAGGGAAATATTTAGGGGAAATGTTTCTTTGCTACTGAGGGAATCTGCATGAGTTTCTCCTCTGGGGGGACGGGGCTGGGGAAACTTGTATATATCAAGAGCAGAAGGCAGAAACCTGAACGGTTGACCAAACGTTGAAGTTTGACTGCCTGAAACAAAACTTCCCTCTAACTGGGGAGGAGAAATTAGAGAGTAGGAGTCCCCGAATCCACATACAGCCCTCAGATAAATTTCCTCTGTCGGATTCTGATGAAGTAAACTGGAAAAAGTAAAACTTATATAGCATTGGCTGCAAAACTTAACGGATGATCTCTGGGTTTCTTTTACCTAAGAAGACAACATTTCTCTGTTTCTCTTTGGCCTTTTCTGTCTATAAGCCAAGGGTTGACCTGAGACTTAGTAGTAAACAGCAATTAACGACCGAGTCAGCTTCAGGGTAGGATGAGTATGATGGAGAACAGGACCCCTGGCCTGGGATGGTGCTGATTTGCTCTCCAGGGAGAGTTGAACGTTTGCACGAAGAACTGAACAGTTACAAAGGGGAGGAGGTAGTGTTGGAAAAGAGGAAAGTGTCCTGTCCACCATCAGCCATCTGTCCACTGCCCCTCCCACCTGCCACCCTCCACCCCCATTCCAGACGTGCGGTAGAATGGGGTGGGGGATGTAAAGGGAACTCTACCACTCCTAATAGCCCGCTCCAGGAAATGAGAAACATGGCTGGCTGGCGGGAGGGGGATGGGGTGAGTTCAGTGTAGTCGCTGGAGCTGTGGACGGGCCCTTTGTGGCCCCAGGCGGAACGCACTGGCTCCTGGGTCCCGGGGAGCCAGCAGATGGCCTGCAGCGCACAGCACGGCCCCCTACGCTGGCCACGTCCGCTAGCGTCATCTCTCTCTACCCCCTCCCCCATCCCTCAAAATCCAGCCGCCAGAGTTGATCCAGATCCTTGGGGCTCCCAGAGCAAAACTGAGTGGGGAGGAGAAAGGGGGCGGAGTGAGGAGTGAGGGAGGGCGAAGGGCCTGGCCACCCCCGGCCTTTTCCGGAGAGCCCAAAAGCCGGAAAAGGGCTCACTGGCTCCCGGGCATCGAATTACAGAAGCTCCCCATTGCCATGCTAATGAACAGAGGCGGGCGAAGGGGTCGAGGGGTGGGAGTGGGGGTTAGTGGGGGGGGGGAGGAGACTTCAGAGACCCTCCAAGGAGAAGCGAAGTTTCTTTACTTGCCCTCGTCCCCTCCACGCCCACCCAGGTTCCTCCCAGCTAGTTCTTTGGAGTCATTAGAAGCTTGGAGAGCTGGTGGCCCAGGTTTGTCCTAAGCCACCACTCTCTGAGCTCCTCATGGCTCCACCGTACCACATCAGGGACTGTGCAGTGAAAGCGCCCCGGGGGTTTAGACCACGGTGCGGGCGGGTTCCTACCCTTCCTCCTCGGCGCGCTCCTGTCTCGGTTGCCGCGGCAGTGGCCGCTAAGAGAGCTCCGGTCCACTGATTCCCGACCTGAGAGAGCCGGGAGCCCGCTTCCCCTCTCACCTCTTGCCAGTTCATCTTTCTGTGCATGCTGGGGAGGGGGTGGAGACGGGGGATGTTTCTGGGCCCCCACCTCCGGGGCGGGGGCGCCGAGCGGAGTCGGCGCGCGCAGAAGGCAGTCTCTCCTCCCCTTCGCCCCACGGCTGCGAATGTGCCCTAGCAGCCACCGCAGCTGCTGCCGCCGCCTGGGCTGCCTGGGGGGGCGACTGCGCGTCACCTAGACTGAGGAGCGCCGGGGATTTAAATGCCACTGAAACGGTGATCCATCACCGCGGGAGCTAGCAAACTTTCGCAGGAGGCTCTTCCATTGGCTGACACCGTCACGTGTCCCTCCCCGGGCACCCTCCGCCCTCCTGCGCCCCCTCCCCCCATTTGCTCACTGTACATTCATATCATTTTTCTTCTCTGGCCCCATGGAGGAAGTGAGAAACTTGGCACGGTCACCCAGGGCTTCGCCGGACCAGGTCACTCAGTGACAGATGGACAATGCAAGAATGAGCTCCTTCCTGGAATATCCCATCCTCAGCGGTGGCGACTCGGGGACCTGTTCAGCAAGAACCTACTCCTCTGACCATGGAATTACAACTTTCCAGTCGTGCGCGGTCAGTGCCAACAGCTGCGGCAGCGACGATCGCTTCTTAGTGGGCAGGGGAGTGCAAATCAGCCCGCCCCACCACCACCACCATCACCACCACCATCCCCAGCCAGCCACCTACCAGACTCCAGGGAACCTGGGGGTGTCCTACTCCCACTCGGGTTGTGGTCCAAGCTACAGCGCGCAGAACTTTGGCGCGCCTTTCAGCCCTTACGCGTTAAATCAGGAAGCAGAAGTAAGTGGTGGGTACCCCGCGTGTGGTCCCACTGTTTATTCTGGAAATCTCTCATCTCCCATGGTCCAGCATCACCACCACCACCACCACCAGGGTTATGCTGGGGGCGCGGTGGGCTCGCCTCAGTACATTCACCACTCATATGGACAAGAGCACCAGAATCTGGCCCTGGCCACGTATAATAACTCCTTATCCCCTCTCCACGCCAGCCACCAAGAAGCCTGTCGCTCTCCGGCATCAGAGACGTCTTCTCCAGCTCAGACCTTTGACTGGATGAAAGTCAAAAGAAACCCTCCCAAAACAGGTCAGTCTTGCCATTGCTAAGATGTTCCTTGATGATTTCTGGAAGCAGCTGGTGTATTTAATTTCCAAGAAAAATTAACATGTCTTAGAGTCCTCGTGTCTATCCGGCATGGGGCGATTGCCCAGGTGTGTTGAGGCAAAGGAGCCGATGATGGGACCTTGTGTTTCCAAAGGGGCCCAGTTTTAGAGGTTCTGAAAGTAGAGAGTGGGTAGATGTGTGTGTGTGTGGGAGTGGGCTGGGGTGGGGTTCTGCTAATATCTCCAGACTCCATTAATCATCGGTCTGACCAAGCTAATGGTTGACTTCGGGTTAACACTTTACACCTCATCACTCACGCCCCCCACCCCAACCCCCAGTAGGGTTTGTGCAGAAAATTCTTGATTTCCCCTTTAGCTGAATGTTGCGCTGAGACATGTAGGGACTCTCATATAGATGGTAAAATTTTGACCTTTTTCTCTTATCTCTTCCCACTCTGGCCTCAGGGAAGGTTGGAGAGTACGGCTACGTGGGTCACCCCAATTCGGTGCGCACCAACTTCACCACCAAGCAGCTCACGGAGCTGGAGAAGGAGTTCCACTTCAACAAGTATCTGACCCGCGCCCGCAGAGTGGAGATTGCCGCGTCCCTGCAGCTCAATGAGACCCAGGTGAAGATCTGGTTCCAGAACCGCCGAATGAAGCAGAAAAAACGGGAAAAGGAGGGTCTTTTGCCCATTTCTCCAACCACCCCGCCTGGAAGCGACGACAAGGCGGAGGAATCCTCAGAGAAGTCCAGCTCCTCGCCCTGTGTTCCTTCTCCTGGGTCTTCTACCTCAGATACTCTGACTACCTCCCACTGAGGCCGCCCCAGCGCCAGACTCGCAGCCCAGGCTACTCCTTGGGCTGATACTTCTTACCCAAAGCACATTCTTAGCTTATCTTCCTTTCCATTTACAGTTTCTCTCTTCCTTTCTGATCCTATCTGGGGAGCTCCTGGCCAGGATAATGTGTTTCCAGAGAATTCTGTACTGGAGGCTTAATGGGTGTAGGAGTGGGGAATGGGGAGGTTGGGTGCCAGTGTCAGTTCTCTGAGGCCCACACTCCCCCTCCCCTGCCAGTAGGAGATTTCCCTAGAACTCACTATTTCTTTCAGACATCCTTTGGAAAAATAATCACCTTTGCCAGCAGAAACATGCCAGAGTGAGGCCTCTCATCTTTGATCTATCTGTATATTTACAGTTCTTCCCCACCTTGCCCTTAAAGTAGGAGAGAGAGAGAGAGTCTGTGTGTGCAGGAGCTCATGAAGTGATGCACTAGGAGCGTGTTTACACAATTCATCCCTTAATTTAATTTTTCATGTGTGTGAGCTTGCTGGTTGTAAATACTTTGTTCTGAGAGATTTATCTTTATACAGATTTTCTAGCAATGTTTAGATTAAGTAACTAAAACAGGGTGGGCAAACTCTCAAAGCTGGTACAATTTTATATGTGGTTATAAGTGAAGCTCATATGCCTCAGAAGGTAGCCTCAGTTTGTTCTTTCTGTTAGTGAAGAAGGCTTGCAGAACCCATGGTTCAGAAACCTGTGCTCAGTCCCCATCCCTACCCCTTTCTTGTTTCCCTGGCCATGTTCCATTTAAAATTTGTGCTGGGTTATTCGGTACCTAAAGGTATTATCCAAACCAGCTTCTTTCTTTTCACAGTTATCTTAGCTGGATATGATGTCTTTTCAGCTCAATTGTTAATGTGATGGATGGCACAATGAATGTATATTTTGTGTGATTCGTGAATAGTCTTTTGCATGTCGCACAATGTTTTGATGTCCCTGAAGTTCCACACTGAGTTCTATCAGTTAACCTTTGTGAGCCTAAGATATTCCCTGTCTCCTGTACAATCATGAACAGCTCTGAGATCCTGGAGTGACGTGATCCAGAGCAGAGTTTACGGGTCTTAAGATGTCTGTAATAAATATATTCAAGTTTCAGATATGCTTAAGCATCCGTGTGTTTGGCTTGGCTACAATTTACTGATTCCTACGACATTGGCTCCTTTCATGTGGGGAAACACAGAGGGTGGTGGGCATTTTCAAAGAGGTGGGTCTTTTTTGGGGGAAAAAAACCCAAATGCTTTCCTCTAGATACTGAAGCTTTCCCTATGAATGTTTTTGCACTTAACCAATGTCTTCATTTAATGGACTGATTTTCTTTGAAATAACAACAGCGCCTTTATTATAATCAAAATCAAAGTTGATAGTGGAAAAAAATGAATGACGAAGAAACATGAAACAGATCTATTTTGAAACAAACATGTAAACATGTATGCTTCCTGGATCAAGTACTAAACTTTTCACCTCCAGCTGAATGTTGATATATATATATATATATGAATATTGATATATATATATATTCATATATATATATGAATGTTGATATATATATATATATATATATAAACAGACCCCCCTTCAAAAGCCCAGATTCTTCATCAGTGAATCATCAGTCAGTCATCAGTGAACCAAGAGTTAAGAGATTGCCATTTAATTAGCTACTGTATAAGGCTGTTTAAGAATGGAGTCCCCTAGCCCACCTCTCTTCCTTCCTTTTGGACTGTCAAACAGTGTTCCAGTCTATTCCAACATTTAAACTGAGTGTGGTCTGTTGGTACCCCTCCCCCATTCCTCCTGTCAGCATCCTTTCCTTCTCTTCCCCCTCCTCTTCCCATCTCTGGGTTACATAGCATTTGGACTTCATAATCAGCTTTAGATTTCATAGCTGTCACAGCAATAATAGGTCACCAACTTTAATTCCATGCCATATAACCCAGGGAGAAATGTTTTTATCTTCTCTGCACATGACACATTCTTTCAGGTGAACTTGTGGCAGTCACCCTGAAATCTTTCAATACTCAAATTGCTTCTAAACAAGGCATGTGTCTACTCTTAAAGAGAGAAAGCCACAGTAACCCTCTTCTTAGTTCTCTTAGCACTTCTTTGCTTTCACACCTTTTGGAGGCTTTAATTTAGTCCCAAGGGTAGAGGAGAAATTTTACAGCATCACAAACAAAGGCAGAAAAACAACTTCCTCTCCAAAGGATGTTTTACAAAGGATGGGCTGGGGTGGGTAGGCAAAATCCTACAAAAGCTGTGGATTTGCAGGTCTCTTAGAGCACCCATGAGATTTCTTTTACTTCCCTGTCAAAGGGGAGGGGGGAGGGAGGGCAAGCCCGAACTTTGTGGGAACAGTTGCTGCGGCCATATCATGGCAGCAGAGAGGTGCCCTCCCTTGGACTCTGGGGTTCTGGGGTGGCTTCTAAAAGACTCAAGTGGAAGGAGGAGAACTTCAAAGCCAGCCAACTCTTTCTTTCATTTCCCCGCCAGGCCTTATACAGTATCTTTTGTTTATTGGTGTAAGGCCACACAGCAAAACAGATGGCTGGTTTCCAAATACTTTAATGTGTTAAAGTGTCATTTGCATGCCACTGCCCTGATTTCAATATCTAAAAGCCTGGACCGACCCGCTGGAATCCCGGAGATTCCAATCTTCAAGGTGCTGGTTTTAATGTAACTGAGAGGCAGGAGACATAAATTATGGTGAAACATCCCAAGCCTTCTCTAGGTTGAGGAATAAATCAGCTAACAAGCAATGCATTTAGGAAACATTAATATACCTTTCAACGTGGAAAACATTTGTATCTTTTTAGTTGTCCCAATCGATTAAATCACAGGCGCTTAATACATCCTATTTCAAGGTTTCTCTTTTTCTTTTTGGTTGCAGAGGAACACAATTAGCTCCTTGAAAAATGACAGCAATGGTAAACGAAATGAGGATGGAGGGAAAACAGAAAATAACATTTTTATCGGTAAATATGAAAAGGACAAGGTTCTCAACTAGGGACCTAGGATAATTACCTATAAAATTTCAGCTTTCAAACATTTCCTTATTTACCTCACATTCATTCATTGTCCCAAAATTCGGGGTGTCCTCAAACTAGGCTGAGTTGAGATCTTGCCTTGGCTCTGAGGTCTGATCTCAGCTTCACCTTTGAAAGTTTACTTTTGGAGGCTATTCAGATGCCCTGGTGTTTTCCTCTGGGGCAATCAGATTCAAACCGATCAATATTTACTCAGTCTGAAAGGGTTGTTGAAAAGGCTGCTAACAACAAACTGCTTAGCTGCTCACCCCTGTTTAATCTCAGGTTCACCGAAAGTTCAAGAAGAGATGAATGCAGTGATGGGTCACTCTAGAATGAGTCCCAGCGGTTTATCTGAACTCTCAGCTAAAGGCAACAATTATAGTTCCATCCCTCTTTGGGTAAGGGGTAACTTTCCTATTATTCTTTTGCTAAACAGTGTTTACTAGAAACTTAAAACACTTTCTTCTCCCTTCCTGGTTCTTTTGGGGGAGGGATCTCGGGAGGAACTTCCAGCTGCCCTTCTCTTGCCTCTTCCTCTAGCTTTCTGTCAACTCTCTAGGTTTCATTTCACTTAAAATAAATTACATTGAATATTTAAAACATGTTAAATTAGCCTGACAGAAGCGATCCGATTTATTTCAGATGCCAAGAGTTATGAAACGAAGCTCTTTGGGCCATTAGAGTTTATCTTCTTACCGAAAGTACAGGGCAAGATTGAATTGAAATCCATTTATGTTTGAGTAATATTGACAATCAGAGCCTCAATATCCATCTGAGATTGCTGTTTAGACAGGCATTGGGGCGAGGAGAAATTGACTTGTACAGGAGCAAATATCTCAGGTGTAAAGTCAACTTTAAATTTTATGCCCCCCTAGTGCATGAACTACTGAGAGATGAAAAAGGAAGACCCAACAAGTCAGTGGGGAAATGCTGGACACTGAAGCTAATTGCTACAGCTCTCCAAAGGTCAAAGTTCATGTAATCACTGCATAAATGCATACTAAATAGGGATTTATTAAGCTTTTCTGATGGCTGGGCACGTCCGTGAAAAAAAAAAACGGTTACTGCTGTTTGTGTTTCTTTCTGAAGAATAATCACTCTTGCAGTAGAAGCTCTGGATGTTTGAGCCTTCTACAGTTTCGAAAGAAAAGCGTTCCTCTGTTTTAAAAGACTGAAATCAGTGCATGGATAGCATCTTTCCTTATCTTGGAAGGGACTGTAAAATACCTCTCTCACTCTTAGAAAGGCTATGACTTTTTCAATACACACAAGAATACAGGTTAGCATGTCCCTATCAGATAAACTGCTCACAAAATAGCTAACTTTGGTGACCCTCTGCTGCAGATAAGCCTACTCTGTACTTGTGTTTCTGAGAGCACACAAAAGTTCTGCCACAGGACTCCCAGAGCGTAGAAGACCAGAGCTAAAAGAGATCTATTAATCTAATTTATTATTTTATGACTCAGGAAAACAAGGAACCCAAGGGTGCATTGATTTGACTTACAGCACATAAGTTTACTAAATAAAATCCAGGATGGCTTTGAACTCCTGATTTTGACATTTTGACTCTGAACTCCTGATTTGATTTGCCCCTCCCTCTACCTTATTCCATGTGATTCTATTTTCAGACTAAATCTTGTTTACTTTTTTCCACTTCTGGTTTATTACTACGTCTCAGTCAAGTTCTTGATTCTGAAGCCATCAGGATTACTATATCTTTAAAACAGCAGCTGACATCTTGTTTGAATAATCACATGTTGGGCCACATGCTGCTGATGACATATACTCCTTAACATACAAAAATAGAGATAGACCAGGAAAATTTCTACACACATTTTTGTTATTTAACCTAGATCAGGGAAGGATAAATGAATGAGTTGTCTGTATCCAAGTTCAACCTCCATTCAGTCACCAAGTGTTACAGCTAGACCAGGTTTAGTGATGCAAAGAACATTCCAGGAGGTATCTTAATCCTAATCTGTTACATTTGTTTGTTTCTGTCTGGTTCCGTGCATAATCTTAATTGCCCTGGCTCGGATTTGTTAATTTTCTTGACCACTCTTGTACCTAAAACACACACACACTCCAATTAACAAAGTGTCGTTGTAACTCAACTTTCCACATTTTTCTTCTTACCTCGGTGAGGTTTACTGATCTCAGAGAACTGCTTCCCAAATGACATCAATGACTGTCAGTGTTTTGAAGAGTTGATCTGGAATCCCTAGCGTTTTACAGGCTTATTTTTAATAACACCAGTCATCAGCTATTGCTGACCTTCAAAGGCAGAACTGCATACCAAATATCAATCAAGCTACTCTACTCCTGAGAGGCTAGCCTCTTTTTTCTTTTCTTTTTGTCAATCCCAAACCTTCATTACATCTGCAAAATATTCTGGATAGCCTGCATTGTGGGATTATTGGAAGTAAATGAAAAGGTCAGTGTTTCCTTTTCAATTATTTCCAAACACATTTTTCAAAACTGTCCGTTAATTTATTAAAATTTTGTAAAATGTGCAGTCACAAAACTAAGCTATAGAAATCACATTTATTATTATTATTATTATTATTATTATTATTATTGTTGTTGTTGTTATTTTGTGCTTTCAGTTTAGGCTTGGATGGCTAATAGGTTTTTCAGAAAAGAAAGGAAACATGATTGACTTTTTTCTTTTGTAACTGGAACGCTTTTAAACCGCGTTGGACATTTTACAAATTATGGCCTATTTCCTTAAAAACAAAAACCAAAAAACAGGGAGGGGGCACAGAAACGTAGAAAGAAAGCAGAAAGCAATGAATTTGGACGCTGCCCCCCCCCCCTCCCCCGAAATATCAGCACTGTGGTTCTGGGAAAGTATTCTGCATTCTGAGGAAAAAAATTGGGGCCTCCCTTCAAGAAGCTGGAGGCAGCGGTCGAGCCGGGGGAAGAGCTCCGCGGGGCCGGCAGGGCGCTGCGGCTGGGGCGGCGGCCCCAACTCCGCTCCGCCCGCGCCCGTCGGGCGCTGAGATGCGCGCGGGCCTCGTGGCCGCCAGGCTAGGGGTCGGGGGACGCCGCTGGGTCTTCGGGAAGGCGCGGGTGTGGAGGGGCTCTCCGAGGCCAAGGGCCAGGCGACTTTCGTTCCTCAGTTTTCTGCCTCATCTCTCTGAATTCTCACCGATGCTGCCGCTCCTGCTTGTCCCTCCCGGGGCGCACGCACCGCAGGGACTGAGCAGCCTCCTCCCCGCGGACCCCGCGTCGCGACCCGGGGGCGCGCCCGAGGCCGGCCGGTGTCTCAGCCGCCAACCGAGGGTGCGTTGTCACTGTTTGGAACGTGAGTCAGGGCACATGCCTCAGGTGCCGAGGGCCTCCCTTTGTCTCCTGAGACCCCTGGGCCTCACGCTTCCTTTTTTCTTCAATCCCCACCCCACCCACAGCCCCCACACCCTCCAGCACCGCCCGACTTCCAGGTGCTGCGGGAAGCCGCGGGAGCTGAGAGGCGCGACCGCAAATGCCTGGAGGAGCTGCCTGACACCTCCAGGTGAGGGCCTCAGGGCTTCCCTCCCAGACTCCAGGAGGAAGGCCAGAACGTCTAGATGAGCACCCTAGCCCTCTCGTCCCTATGTTTAAGATTTGAAAAGGGAGGGAGATTTTTCTCCTTGTCTGCTCGAGTCTTCGCGTCAACTATTTTCAAAAATATACTTAATCGAGAAACATATTTATTTCCCACGTAATTTAACTTTGGGTGGTGGAGATGTTGCAGATGCTCTGAGTAGAGTTTTCTAAACATTGGATGTTCCCAGAGAAACTAGTGCTTTTCTAGTTAGGGAAACATCCTTGATTCTCAAGTATCCTCTCCTAGAGGATGCAGAGTCACACCTGGCTTTGCCTGAAGTTTCACTTCTTTCTGTAAAGTATCTTGTACTGCTTCTATTCTTTTAGCCAGACACTTTCTAGGAACTCCATTATTTAGGCTGGAAGCTTTGTTGTACATACCTGACTGGGTTGTGAACTAGATTACCTGTGTGTGTTAGTCTTGGCTCCCAGGCATGGCTCTTTATTAAAGCATCTTGAGGGCAGGGCTCTTGACTTAGTAAGTGAAGCCTCAGGCCCCATGGAGAGAGGCTTGTATTGGAATTCGGAACACCTGTGTTCAGTCTGTTCTCATTCAAAATGTGTGTTTGGGCAGGATACTTAACTTTTCTGTGCTTTCAGCTGTGAAGTTGTAAAGTGAATGATTGTTCTTGTTAATGTTCATGTTGCCTTCTGAAATTTATATGGTTTTCCAGTATCCAAAAAAAAATCTGCTAATTATTCAAGATTACTCTGTGCTAAAGTCTAGCCAGTCCTTTAGATAGATCAACTCATTTAATCCTTAACCCCAAGGAGGTATTTTTCTAATTTTGATTTTATGGAAAAGGGAATGGAGGAGTTCTGAGATGTTAAGTAACTTCATTGAATCTAGAGTCTAGATTTTTTTTCACTTTATTGTGGAGCTTCTCCACCAGGCCACCCATGTCCTGGGGACATGGATCCTTCACAAAGAATTATCAGGCTAACCTTATTTGGTACAGGTACTGTAATGGGTAATTGCTCATTGATAAAGAATCAGAGAACTGGAGAAACTGTTTAATGTCAGATAAATGTGAACTGTGGATCCATATTCTTAGGGAAAAAAAGTCAAGTAAGTTAAGTAGGAAGTTAAAGAAGTAAAAACAAAGAGAAAGATTAAATTTAACAAAAGAGTCAAGGAGACTTTAATAGAACAAAAGTCTTTATTTTCATATTTGGCACTACCGATTAGTGAAATTACTTGCAGGGGGAAAAGATCCCCTGATAGTCACAAGTTATATATTGTGGTGTGCCTAACATGTGGAAAGAAATGGAAATATTCAATATAAAATACAGATGTTTTGTCTCCATTAAAGCTGGTGTTCTTATGTTTGGAAACATTTAGAGCTGTGTTTTTCACCACCCTTTTTTTTAAACTCAGTTATTTTATATTGCTGCAAATTTAATAGTAATTTACAATAATTTATCTTCACCCAAAAGAACTAGTCCTCATAGTTTCCATTTTAACATTTCTTGGCTAAGAATAACCAGAACAAATAGGCTTAATAAGAACCTTAAGGAATAAGGCCTAAAGAGAGTAACTCTTTAGAAGCTAGTTATTTCTGGAACTCATTTTACATGATCTGGCTAAGACTTACATGTAGAAGAACATGCTACTGCTTCCTCCTACTTTTCTAACTTTTGGAGTGAATAAGGAATAATTGCAGATATTACAATATTACTGATATTATTTAATTTTAGAATCACAGACCCTAAGATAAGAAAGAATATTAAAGGACATCTAATCTGGTTTCTCTAATGTACAGGTGAAGAAACTGAGGTCCACAAAGGTCCTAGTAGCAATTGTGGTAAGAAAATATATTTACTTACATATCTTTAAAAATACTTGAGTGACTATTAGAAATGGCAGGCAAAATTTATTTACTTATTTATTTATTTATTTATTTATTGAGACTAGATCTTGCTATTTTTGCTTGTGGAACCGCAGGCTCTCGTTGCTGGGGGTACCACAGACGCAAGCAATCCCAATCCCCGACTTCAGCTTCCCAGGTCACTGGGATTACAGGCGCACTCCACCACACCCAGCTATTTTTTTGGAACTAGGTCTCGCTACGGGCCCCAGGTAGGACTCGAACCGCGATCCCTAGCCGCTTCATAGGCTGAAGCTTACAGGCACAAGCCACCGTGCCCGGCAAAGATGGCAGGCAAAATTTAGTCTTTGACTAGCTATATTGATAACATTATAATTACAAACTATATTAAGTATAGTAAATATAGTAATAAACACTGCAAATTTAAAAATTATTAAAAATAAGCAGATTTGAGACCGGGCATGGTGGTGCGTGCCTGTAAGCAACAGCTTATGGAGTTGCGGTGGCATCTGAGAATCACGGTTTGAGTTCCACCTGGGGCAACACAGGGAGACCTAGTCCCAAAAAATAGCTGGGCGTGGTGGTGCGTGCCTGTAATCCTAGCTACCTGTGAAGCTGAGGCTGGAGATTACTTGAGTCCGTGGTACTACGGGCAAAAATAGCGAGATCTAGTCTCAGAAAAAAAAAAAAAAAGCAGATATGAGTAACTAGATATATGGCCAGAGGGGTTCCTCCTCCCTACTTACGTCCATGAACCCTACTGAAAGGGTAGCTGCTCATAAGCCCCCCTGTCCCACTGGTAAAGAGAAACTAACTGTTTCTTACATGTCAGAAATTCTTAATATGACTTGACTGGTAAGACAGACAAAATCAAGAAGAAAGCCAAGCTTCTTCATTATCCTGCTCAAGCCATTCATTAGCACCATGTTTGCTTCAGGCTTCATGGAAATGTTGGGCATTCTGGCTCTATTGAAGTGTTCCCTGTGTCCACAAGGACTTACAATTCATTATCTTACATAAAAAATTACTTCTATGAGAGAATTCCAGACTTTAGTAAATTGTAATAATGTAGTCTCATTTCAGATTTAAAATGTTTAGATGGTAAAATGTGGTTTTAGCTTGCTATGAATATATATGTATACTGATATTTGTAATTAAATAGTATATAATTATACACATGCATAAGAAAAAAATTCTATCTGTGAAGTTTTATTACTGACAGAATGCAATCTCTCAGAATAGCAATGACTTGCTTGCAATACTCACAGTTTAATGAAGAAATAGGGTAATTCTATCATATTGTAAAGACAAAATTATTATAAAAAATTTAAAAATTACCATCACACTTTCCCAAATATAGCTGTTTTCAATAGCTCATTTCTTTCCCAAATCATACTTTTACTTAAGGGATGTTATTCTATGCCAAAGTTATGAATTCTACTTTTTTTCACCTGATATATCACAAACATCTTTATGTAGCATATGTGGCATAATTCACATTTAATAATATAAACAGTGAATGTATAATTACTTATGTACCAAATATCTATTTCTTTTTCTTTTTTTTTTTGAGACTAGGTCTTGCTATTTTTGCCCATGGAACCGCAGGCTCTCGTTGCCCGGGGTACCACGGACTCAAGCCATCCCCAGCCTCAGCTTCCCAAGTAGCTGGGATGACAGGCGCGCGCCACCACACACAGCTATTTTTTTGGAACTAGGTCTCTCTACGGGCCCCAGGCGGGACTCGAACCGTGATCCCTAGCCTCGGCCGCTTCATAGGCTGAAGCTTACAAGCACGAGTCAACGTGCCCAGCCTTTATTTCTTTTCTTTTTCTTCTTTATTTCTTTTTTTTTTTTTTGCTTCGGAGTGTGATAGGTCAATGCCTGCATCTTTTATGTTTACATAAAAGAGGGAATTTCTCTCTGTGCATCAGAAAAGGCCATATCCTTGCTTTCTTGGTAACCTCCTCTGTTTCCAGCCGAGCTATGGTGAAGGTGCTAGAGATGGCATCTAGTAGCAGCCAGGTTGAATGGTTTGGCATTCAGGTGTCAGCATCAGAGTTTGGGATAAAGGGCAGTTTTTCTCCTCTGCAGGCTTGGTGATGACATTTAGCTCTGACTCTGTCAAGTTTTCCTTTTTCAAGCTTGATGTCCAGTCTTCCTGAGCTACCCATATGTTCCATTTAAACCATCAATAGTCAGTTTCGGTTGCTTACAACTGAGAATCCTGATACATGTAACATGTGGTATAGCAAATCAAGATGGCCTGGAATTGTGGGGTGGAAATTGAAATATTTGATTTAGAAAGATCTATCTAAAGTGACTCAGAAGACAGTTTCTTCAGGTTCCATTTCCTCTCCTTCTTTAAATTTAGGGTCTTTTTTTTTTTTTTTTTTTTGAGACCAGGTCTTGCTATTTTTGCCCATGGAACCCCAGGCTTATGTTGCCTGGGGTACCATGGACTCAAGCAATCCCCAGCCTCAGCTTCCCAGGTAGATGGGATTACAGGAGCATGCCACCATGCCCAGCTATTTTTTTGGAATTAGGTCTCCCTATGTTGCCCCAAGAGGGATTCGAACTGTGATCCCTGGTCCCTGCCACAGCTTCCTAGGCTGCTGCTTACAGGCACATGCCACTGTGCCTGTCATCCAACTTTGGGGTCTTTTAATTGTGTGTTTGTTTAGTTAGGTCTCACTGTGTTGTCCTGGGCGGGACTCGAACTGCGATCTCCAGACCCCGCTGCCACTCCATAAGCTGTCACTTACAGGCGTGCACCACTGTGCCAGGCTAAACTTGAGTAGTTATTCCTCTAGGGTTGAACCTTAATGTACACGAGTAGTTTACACTTCTTGATGGCTAGGCACTAGGCTAAACATTTCATGTGGTTGGTTCACTGAAATGCACTCCATATCCCTGTAAGGTAGAGGTACTATTATAATCCCTACTTTAAAGAAGAAGGAGGTGATGCTGAGAGAGGTCACCCTGTTAGAAAAAGGCAAAACTCACTTTTAAGCTCTGCTGTCTGGCTCCTGAACACTCATTTTAAATAATACTGGCAGGAGTGAATGTCCCAAGGCCTTCAGAGAGCTAGTCAGATCAGCAGAGACTGATCTTGCCAAACCAAGTATTCTTGGTATGTCCTCACACAGTCTTAGTACCTTAAATACCCATTATATCACAGTCATTTCTCCATGTGTTCAGGGTGATAAGCACTTGGTATCATGATCTGCTTACAAGGTAAGTAAACAGACTCACCCTTATATCAAAACAACCTACTCACCAGCCAATTTAGGGACAAGGGTGGATTAAAATTCTAGAAAGTTGCTTAGACCAAAAACTTAAAAGGAGGTAGCACAACTCTGGGTTTTGTGCTACTTTGCTTTGTTAGAAATTGCAAACAAAGTCTCTGCTTCCATCAAGCTTCCAGAAACAAACCTTCAGCTGTTACAACTAGTTAAGATTTCCCTCTAATTCTTTTCTGGTCAGAAGGGAGCTATTTTGAGGCTAGGATATTATATGACTGCCAACCTTTTCTCATCCTAAATTTAGCACTAACAAATGCTTTGAAATTCTAAGATCAAAACCAGAGCAAAATCAAGTAGCAACTTTTTAAAAAGATATGAATAGATTTATGTAGTGCTGATGTATCCTGATACAAAAATAACATGTTCACAAGTGTAGAGTGAGTCTGAAGTGCTCTGTCAGTGCCTGCACCTGTCTGTCCTTAGAAGCAGCTCAGAGCACATCAGGCTGACAAGGACTACGTACCAGGTGATTGCAGAGGGAAGAACTGGCCCTGTTGCTGCTGCAGGCTGTGTTGTCTTTACATTTCTGGAGACCCTGGATTTAGTATTATCCCTTCCTCTGTGCAAAAAAGAAAACCATTCCTTTCCCATCTCCCTTTATATTCAGCTGAA
Source organism: Uropsilus gracilis (assembly GCA_004024945.1). Classification (NCBI taxonomy): domain Eukaryota; kingdom Metazoa; phylum Chordata; class Mammalia; order Eulipotyphla; family Talpidae; genus Uropsilus; species Uropsilus gracilis. Next base: position 38,383 of record PVHY01012006.1, read on the forward strand.
AGATTAGGAAACCCATTTTGCCCTTTTCTGTACTTTTTGGCCCATCAAAGTTCTTTGAGCTAAGGCTCTTTGGTCTGTCTTCTGTGAAAGCTGCCCCAGAGGGAGTAAATTCCTGCTTTGCTCTCCTACTTTGCAGTCTGTCAGAGTCTCATTTTTTGACATTAAATTCTTTTAACCTGATTGTGATTCTTGTTTGTAAACTACCCCAGGATAGCACCACATTTCATTAATCATTAGCTCTCTGTCTTTATAGGGCCTGGCACACAGTAGGCACTTGATGTTCACTGAATGCAGGTTCGAGTGGCTGCAAAAGTGAACGAGGGGATGCTTCTTTGTAGAGCCTCTCAGCAATTCTAATATGGTTCATGGTTTCCCAAGGCAATCATAAACCCCAGTCTCAAAGTGGGATTTCAAGTTCTTCCTTGTTTCCAAAATATTTTCATATTTGCTTACTGAAGTTAAACTGAAGTTCAAAATTCTTTAATGGAGAATTAACCTTTCATTATACAAGGAGATGTAAAGTGGTTGAAATGTAAACATTGCTTGAATTAACATACTGACTGAAGCTTTTTGAAACTAAAGTGAAACCAAGCGGGCAATCAAAAAATGTAAATAACTGATACTAGAGTCTTTTTGTTTTGACAGTGTGGAGGTCAGAGAGTAGGTGGTGCTTGTGCTGTTGTGAGCAAGAAAAGCATGGGAGGTCACAGGGTCATCTAGGTAGAAGCAGGCCAAAGAAAGTGGATGTAGGGCTACTGATTTAGCATTTCCTTAATGTCTTGGTTTTAAAGAAAAGTATGGCACAACTGCTCATGTTAGCAATTTGGTGAAAATGCTTTGAGAGCTGTATGGCACAAGAATGTGGCTACATAGATCTGTTAGGATTCAGATGTTTATGAGTGTGCACACTTTCAAAAGTTGACTTGTTGTAGGGGACTTACATTTTCAGAGGAGTTAATTAAGGGGCCATTCAACTTATGCTGCATCTAAAATCTCTCAGTAGTAGAACAGGTAGGTGCTTTGCGTGACCGATACTGATAATGGCCCGAGAAAGGGAGGTGTAGATTTGATTTTGAGTTGGAGCCTCTAAATGGGGGCTCCTGGGCCGGGCATGGTGGTGCATGCCTGTAAGCAGCAGCCTAGGAAGTCGCAGCCGGGCCCAGGGATTGCAGTTCGAGTCCCGCTAGGGGCATGTAGTGAGACCTAGTCCCCCAAAAATAGCTGGGCCTGGTGGTGTGCGCCTGTAATCCCAGCTAACTGGGAAGCTGAGGCTGGGAATTGGTTGAGTCTGTGGTACTCTGGGCAACGTGAGCCTGAGGTTCCACAGGCAAAAATAGCGAGACTTAGTCTCAAAAATAAGTAAGTAAGTAAGTAAATAAATGGGGCCTGCTGTACTCTACATTTTATGATAAATTACTGTTCACAAATAATCTTTGATACCTCAGATTATTTTGAGGCATTTAGTTACTTAAATATCTCAGGGGACCTTATAAACTTCTGGTTAGTTCTCTCAGTATCTTTACAAGTAGAGAGCAAATCTATTCAAAGAGAGGCCCAATGCTACACAGCTCTTTGAAAATTTGCTGCTTATGTAGTCCCAAGTGTTTTATTTGGCTTTTTTTTAAAAAAAAAAACAAAAAACCTTTCTTGAACTGGAATTGAACTAGGGTGTTGGTTTGAGAGGCAGCTGCTCTAGGTTTCAGTTCCTTGCTCCACATTACAACAAATCACAGATCACTTTTCCTCTCTAGATGAAGGTGAGAATATATATGAAGCTCAAGGGTCTGTGAAAAGTTGACATTTATGAAGCCATTTTTAAAATGGAACCAAGCAGCCATTACAGAAAAACTGTATTACCTATATTTTTTTAACTGCTCCAAAAAACAATTGTTTTAAGAAACCATCAGAGAAACAATTGTTTGAGAAGTCATCAGGATCAGGAGGACTCATTATGGACTTTTTGTCAGAGAGTAGAATAAAAAACCAAGTATATATAACCTAGGATAGTAGTTTAAGCTTGTTAACATTAATTCTTTTCTTTAATCACTTACTTTATCCTCCTCTTTTCTTTCAATAAAACCCCTGACTTTGGTCCTTCCTTGGGACACATTTAAAATTTTACCTGATTCTATGTGCACCAATTGCAATTCTTTGATTCCAACTGAATGCACTTATCCTTCTCAGTTGCCTCCTGAATTTTCAGATCTACAGTTCATTACAGACCTAATACTTTCTTTGGTTTTTATTCATTAACAACGACCAGAGCATTTCACTTAGCAAGCCATTACCAGTAGAACACATATAACCTCTACTTTTTTTTCATTTTTAAAACTTTTAAAAGATAACAGATACATAATATAGAAGAGCACAAAGAACACTCATTTTAAGTGTATAGGTTGTTGAATATTTTTAATTTATATGGAATTAAATTTATTTTCACTTATTCAGTGGATAGTATTATAGTAACTTTGTACAAATTCTGGTCAGGTTTACATAATTTATTCCAAAATGAAAAAAAATGACAGAAATCATAAATAATATTTCTTCTCAAGAGATATATTTTTTCAATGTTGCGATTTCTTGTGGATTTGTTTTTTTATTTTTAAATTTTTTATTTGATTATCGTATATATATTACATCATTATATTCCCCAGGGTTCTCCCACCACCCTGTCCCCATGAGCTACCATCTTAATCTCTTGTGCCCTTCTCTGTCCTGACTTTACTCCCCCAACCCCTTGCTCTATGCTTCAGTTCTGTTGACAGTTTTAAATAGGTTGCTGAATATTTTCAAAGTTGCTCTTAAATTATAATTTAGTCACAGTAGAATTCAACCTTTTGAAAAGGTTAGTTTGATGAGTTTGAAGTCATGTAATGCCACCAGAGTCAAGAAATAGGCCTCTTCCATTCTTCTGCAAAGTTCTTTGGGCCTCTTTGCTATCAGTCTCTTCCTTCTACCTAAGTTCCTGGTGACTGCTGATCTGTTTTCTATCCCTATACTTTTGCCTTTTCCAAAGTGTCATATAATAAAATCAGTATATAGATTTTTGTGTCTAATTTTTCTGTGATGATTTTATAATTCATTACGTATCTGTATAATTGTCATCTGGATCAAGATGTAATACTTTCCAGCACTCTAAAGTGTTCTTTCAGGTCCACTTTAAGTCAAAACCCTCCTTCCACTATTTTGACCTCCACCACTGATTTAGTTTTACCTGTTTTGTGTGTCATGTGAATGTACCCTTAGAGTAGGCACTATATGACTTCCTTTTTTAAAACTTAATGTAATGCCTGTAAGATACATTCATGTTATAGCTAGTACTAATAGTTTTTTAAAAATAATTTATTTATATATAAATTTCACATCATTGCAACCCCAGGGATTTACCCCCCCCCACCCTTTCCTCCCATCCCCTCGTTTTCCCTCCTGTCCATAGTTGTGTGCTTCAGTTTGGTGCTTAGCTTGTTTTGTCTTTTCCTCATGGCTTTTGTTTATTTTTTTCACTATATCTCATATATTAGTGAAATCATTTGACTTCTTTCTCTTTTTGACTTGCTTCTGCTAGTATGATTTCTTCTAAGTACGTCCATGTTTTCATAAAGTCATCGAATTTGTCATTTTTAATTGATGAGTAATATTCCATCGTGTATATATACCACATTTTTTTCATCCAGTCATCTGTTTGGGGGCACTTAGGTTGCTTCCATGTCCCTGCAATTATAAATAGTGCTGCAGTAAACATCTGAGCACAGGTGTCCCTTTGTACCCACATTGAGGTCATTGGCGGTTCTGTTTTAGTTTGTTCTTTCTTTTCTATTATTCATTCTTTTTATTCTTCTGCAGGTTTTGATCTTAGGACTTCTTGGAGGAGTTCTTGGAGGGGGGCGTTTAGTACTAATAGTTTTTTTTAAAAATCACTGTGTAGCATTTTGTTGTATGAATAATATGTCACATTTCACTTATCCATCCTAAGTGAATCACATTTTGGTTATTTCTAATTTTATACTATTTTGAGTAAAGCTATTATGAACATCCTGGCTGATGTCATTTAATATAAATGTACACTTATATGTCCATCAAAGCTCTGGTATTTATGTCTTATCACTTCCTTAACCTATCCCTTCTTCATTCTTCTCCTCTCATTTCATATGGTAATCAGCTTATTTTTCACAGAATCTAAAAATCATTTTTGCTGTTTTTTTCCAGTTCTACAAGTAGTAAGAAAAATCTGTCAACTATCTTTCACTTTTTGACTTATTTCACATAGTATAATCACCTCAAGTTCCATCCGTTTTGTCCCATAAGTCCTATTTCAGCTTTTCATGATAACAGAGTACTGTTTTATTGAGTAGATATTCCACAACTTCTTTATCCAAATGAATATTTAGGTTGATTTCATGTCTTTTCCTGTGAATAATGCTGCTATGAACATAGAAGTACATAAATCTTCTAGTATTACTGTTTTTATATTCTTTGGATAAATACCTAGCAGTGATGCTGTGTGATAAGTTATTTCCATTTTTATTATTTTAAGGAATCTCTATGCCATTTTCTATTGAGCCTGAACCAAAGTACATTCCCACCAATAATGAGTGAGAGTTCCTTTATCTTCACATTCTTACCAACACTTTTTGTTTGGCAATTCTTACAGGGGTGATGTGATTTTTAAGTGTGGCTTTGATTTGTATCCCCAGATAATAAGTGATGCTGAGTATTGTTTCATGTGTTTCTAGGGCATCTGAATGCATTCTTTGTAGAAGTATCTTGTTTTGGTCTTTTTCTATATTTTGATTGGGCTGTAGTTTTTTTTTTTTTCTTTTTTTTTCAGTTGTATGAGTTCTTTATATATTTTTGAAAAAAAAAACTTTTTTTGAGACTAGGTCTTGGCTATTTTTGCATGTGGAACTATGGTCTCATGTTGCCCATGGTACAATGGACTCAAGCAATCTCTAGCCTCAGCTTTCCAACTAGCTGGGATTACAGGTGTGCACCACCATGCCCAGATATTTTTTTGGGACTAAGTCTCTCTGTGTTTCCCTGGGCGGGACTCGAACCCTGATCTCCAGACCCTGCCACGACTCATAAGCTGTCGCTTACAGGCACACGCCATCATGCCTGGCCTATTTTTGAAAATTAACCCCTTTTAGACATGTGATATGTAAATATATTTTCCCAAGGTATAGGTTGTCTTTTTTTTTTTTTTGAGACTAGGTCTTGCTATTTTTGCCTGTGGAACCACAGGTTCATGTTGCCTGTGGTACCACAGACTCAAGCAGTCCCCAGCCTTAACTTCCCAGGTAGCTGGGATTACAGGCATGCACCACCATGCCCAGCTATTTTTGGAACAAGGTCTTGCTACGTGCCCCCAGCAGGACTCGAACCATGATCCCTGGCCCTGGCTGTGGCTTCCTAGGCTGCCGCTTACAGACATGAGGTACCATGCCCAGCCTGTCTTTTTGTTTTTATGGTGGTTTTTCTTAAGGTACAAAAGCTTTTTGGTTTGCTGTAGTCCCACTTGTTTATTTTTGCATTTGAATTTTTTGCCTTTGGAGTTGTGCTCCCAAATACATCTCTGCCCTTGATGTCCAGGAGAGTTTTCTTCTGTATTTTCCTTTATTATATGACTTCATCTCTAATATCAATGTCCTTAAATCATTTTAAATTAAATTTTTTGTATATGAAATTGGGTCAAAATGGGCAGAAGCCGCCAACCAGCAAGCCACAGAAAAAAAGCGACATTTAAAATGTGGCTTTGACCGCCCAGCTTTCTTGCCAGATTCGTATCACCCACATGTAGCAGTTGCCAGTCAAATGCAATTTAAACAACAATGTTTTATTTATTTATTTAATTAATTAATTTTTTTGAGACTAGGTCTCACTATTTTTGCCCGTGGAACCACAGGCTCATGTTGCCCGGGGTACGAGACTCAAGCATGACTCAAGCATGGACTCAAGCAATCCCCAGCCTCAGCTTCCCAGGTAGCTGGGATTACAGGCTCAGACCACCATACCCAGCTATATTTTTGGAACTAGGTCTCACTGTGTTGCCTTGAATAGGACTCGAATCACGATCCCTGGTCCCCACTGTGGCTTCCTAGGCTGCCGCTTACAGGCATGTGCCACCATGCCTGGCCCAACAACATGGTTTTATTAACCAGAAAAACAAAAAATTCTTACTGGCACAAGTGGCCAGTTATTTTACCCTAAGTACTATTTAGTCCGAAGGTCCCAAACACATATCCAAGGCACCTTGCAAAGTCCAGTCCTTCTCTAGTGTCTTCTCTTTGTTTCTTCTCTTTCCAGCGTTCTGAGCTGCTCTACTTCTCCAAGTCTCTTCAAACTTTTTCCGCAGATGCTGATGCAAACTCAGCTTTCCAAATATGCCCCCTTGCTGCAGCTCTAAGCACGTCCTATAACAGGCCTACCTTCCGGCAGCATCTGGCCAAATTCACCAGGCCTACCCTCAGCAGGCCCCGGTCACCTCCAGCCTACCATCAAGACATCCAGCTCCACACTGGCTACTTCTCTGCTGGCCACTCTCCCATCATAACTCCTCACCACCACCAGCTCACTCTTCCAGGGGTCTTCCACCTGCAGGTCACATGGATCTGTCCTATCAGTCTGCCATTCTTGTCTCTCCCTCCTTTCTCTTCGCCCATCCTTTTTATCTACCCTTTTCCCACTTCTCACTTCTTGTGGGTCTTTCTCTCAGACCCTGCTCACCAGGGAATTTTGGTGCCTGTACAATTTCCAACTGTGTCTCTACCCTGTATCATTGTATCATATAAAGTATGGATCTAGTTTATCTTTTGCATGTGGCTGCCCAAGTTTTCCAGCGCCATTTTTTATTTTTATTTTTATCAACCCTGCCCAACCAGCACCATTTTTTTTTGAGACTAGGTCTTGCTATGTTGCTCAGAGTACCGCAGACTCAAGTTGCCTGGGGTACCATGGACTCAAGATATCCCCAGCCTCAGCCTCTCATGTAGCTGGGATTACAGGTGCCTGCCACCATGCCTGGCTCCTTTATTGAGAGTAGGTCTTGCTATGTTGCCTGGGGTAGTCTCGAACCGACAAACTCAAGCAGTCCTAAGTCTCTTGCCTCCCAGCATTTGGACAACAGATGCATGTCACCACGACCTGCCCAGCACCATTTTTAAGAGTCATTCCCTTGTCTATTGTATTGTTGTGTAACCTTTGTCAAAGATTAAGTGCCCATATTTGTCTGGTTTTATTTCAAGGCTTTCTATCCTATTCCATTGGTTTGAATTTCTATTTTTGTTGTAATATCACACTGTTGTTTTATGGTTTAGTTTGAAGTTAGGAAATGTGGTACTGCCATTTTTCTTTTCTCTCAGGACAGCTTTGGCTATTCAGGGTCTTTCTCACTTCCCTTTTAAAGTTTATTTAGTCCTACTTTTCCTGGAAGAAAGTATTTGGGGGATTTGTTGGTGAGAACTCCCCTCTTTTACCCTTCTCAGAAGTAGTAGATGAGGCCAGGCATGGTGGCACATACCTGTAAGCGGCAATCTAGGAAGCCACAGTCAGAACCGGGGATTGCAGTTGAAGTCCCACTCAAGACCTAGTTCCAAAAAA